>CP092865.1:3815851-3846163 GCA_030710605.1 Cordylochernes scorpioides
TGTTGAACATGTGGTATCATAATAAGCAAATATAAATATCTTATTTAATAATATTGTTTTAAAAACATGTTAGTAGTCGCTCCTGTTGAAGGAGGCATGTTAGCCCGAAAGTTAGAGAAATGAAATTGTGCAAAAAACTTAACCCTGGATGCTCAGGGGAGAGAGACTTCTATACACAAATATTTAAATTGTATCGAAAGACATCATTCCGTGTGTGAACCAAAGTATATAATATAAAGATATCACATCCATTCTGGCATTAAACACACGCCTCAATCCCTTTACATATCGTCCATTTGAAATAGGCTTAACTTTTTAATCGATTTTTATGGACTTACACAAGTTGAATAAGAGTATAAATAATTTAGGTATGTCTATCGATAAACATGTAAAATACATTTCTATAATGTGACCTTGCAATGACCTCGAGCATATTCAGAACTTATCATAAAGATGAAAGAAAGTGGTACTTCATCACGCTAAAACAAGAAGTTAAACACGTGTGACGGACAAAAAAAGGCGTTGAAATGGATACATGAAAGCCAGCGTTATTAAGTTCGCTTTTTACTGGAAACAGATGTATGTGGCAGACGAAAGTTTCTCGCGCCCGTGGAGCCACAGCCATTCGACGCTCTATACATAAGGCCCCCATTTTCTCTTCTCTCTTACTATTTTCTCTCGTATTACCTTAATTTTAACAACAAGGGGTATTTTTGGAATGGAAATATATGCTCTAGTTCTTCAAATAAGTACTATTTTAAATGGACCTAGAGAAAATGAAATGAACAAAAAACAAAGGTGAGAGAGAGAATATATATCGGAAAAGACTATCAACATTATATGAACAATAACACAAAAGGCATCGTATTAATATTTATTCAGCTAGATGGCACAAAACATCATCAATTTTGTGTTGTTTCATCATTAACTCAAAAAAGGAGTTTTTTTTTTCCCTAAAATTTATCTATTAAACATCTCAATTTCAATCAGTTTGTATCATTATGAAATAAGAATATATTTAATCCCTTATTTTGGTTTTGTTTTGTTTCACTGACATGTCAAAACTATTTTGGTCTTCTGGGTGATACAGAATTCGCTGAAGGGCACATAGTTTGTGAAAATTTGACCAAAACCTGACCTTGTAGTCAAGGGCCACTATGGGACGGTGTACTCCGGGGGAAATGGAATTCGTATTAATTACGTATGTATGACTTATATCGATAAATGATCGCTGTTACTTTAAGTAAAAAGTTTCCTTCAATACCACATACAAGCTTTCAAAACTTTATCGTTTTTCACAGGGTTCTCTCCGATATAAATACAAGGTGGGATCAATAAATAAGGTGAATTATAATTTATTTAAAAAAAAGAGGAACGATATTAAAAATTAGGACTTGATTTATTCAAAATAATCACCTTGGCTTTCTATACATCGTCTCCATCGTTCTGGCAACTTGTAAATACCCTCTTTATAGGCACTCTTAGGTAGCGTGTGAAAAAAAATCTTGCACCACTTTCTGGACATCTTCATCCGAGTCAAATCGCTTTCCCTTTAACTCCTTCTTTAGTAGTCCAAAAAGGAAATAGTCAGAGGGGGCTAAGTCTGGACTATATGCAGGATGTGTGTTCTAAAACTTCAAAACCTAATTTAATGATTGTAGATACAGTTTTACATGATGTATGCGGTCTTTGAAACCCGAATACGGTTAAGTTTTTGGTCCAAATGAAGGAAATGTGGAATTCGTCCATTTTTGAACTCGTTAACCCATTTATAAATGTTTTTTTTTTAGACAAACAAGACTCACCATAGATATTTTTCATTCTTTGGCATATTTGAGATGTTTCAATACCTTCTGCATTCAAGAAACGAATAACTGCACGTGGTTCAATCCTTCAAGGGAGCTTCCATTTTAGTTTATTTATAAGTCTCGCGCCGCGCGTGGGAAAAAACCTCTCTGGGAAAAATAGTCTCTCGATGTTATATTTTGATATTCTGTGGTTTAAATTATTTTTGCTTTTTTAATTTTTAAGAAATAAGATAATTCACCTTATTTATTGATTTTCCCTTGTATATCAAAAAATTAAATAAATATGGCTTAATGTGAAAAAAATAGTACAAATGTGATATTGTACTGGGAATGGGTATTTGGCCAATTCTAGAATAATCAAAAATCAACGAGAATAGTTGATATTTATTCCGATAGATGGCGCAAGCCATCAGCAACTTTCAGTTGCACGATAAGGAGATACCTTTTCATAAAGTATAGCTTAGTTTGAAGTTTTATTGTCAATATAAGGTTTCAAACCTAAGCTTTATTTAGTTTTCTCTTGTATAAAATCAATTATTTTTATTCAGAGAATAATTGTAGAAGAACGACAAATTTAGAAAACTTGTGCAAATTCTTTATTATATATTGAATTGAAAGAAACTTTTTACTCTAAAGTAATATTGAACGGGTGTGTATGAGGCTATGCTACACTACGCTTATAAAAATGAACATCAAAATTCGAAACTATTATAGACGCGTATGCTTCTTTTTTAAAATAAACAATTTCTACTGCCCTTACTGCGATGGAAAAATTAATGGGAGGGCCTGGCTCATCAGTGGTAGGGTTTTTCCATCGCAGTAAGGGCAGTAGAAATTGTTTATTTTTAAAAAGAATCATACGCGTCTATAATAGTTTCGAATTTTGTTAACAGATGGTGCGCTAATGCATTATAAAAATGAACATGTTTAGTACACAGACATCTGAGGAAGTTTTAAGAATAACGTAACTTCTTCTAGATCAATAGCCCGCTAAGAGTTGCCCTTTGTTCTCATCGACTTTTCCATTTCAGTTGTAACAGTTAACAGAAAAGTGAGGTCCAATTGTGAGACGAAAATGACGTTGATCAGCCTAAGGCGACAAATGCTTGGCACAATATATAGAATCTCTAAACCACATGAATGGATTCTAAAGTTAAATCTACAATTTTACAGTATCTTGAGCTCAACTATCTCGGTACAAAGTTTGGTTAACGCAGTTATCTACATCTATCGATGGCGGATAAGATATTCTTATCGCTCTTCATTGGAGTTTACTTTTTCTGCCTGGGTATAGATAGAATCGCCTCGTTTTTTTTACCAGAAAAATCCAAGTTGGAAATTTTGCCGGGAGGAAATTTATCTATAAAAGCATAGGGCGCCTCTCCAGTCAAAAAACTTTAGTTTTGCCAACTACGAGGTGTGTTCAAAAAGTATCGCGAATTTTGAATTTTCGCGGGTTACGTTTATTCGAATTTCGATCTTTTTGTGGCTTTATGTTGGTACTCATGTCTCTCACTTATGCCGACAAGCTCGGCCATTTTGAATGTTCACTTAATTGTTGACAGCTGCTTTGCTTGCAGGTGTTTTGGATCGTCTTCGATTTTTACCTATTAAAAAAAAAATTGATCAAAGAACCTGTATCAAATTTTGTGTGAAAAACGAAATTAAGTGCGCGGATTCATTCCGAATGTTGGCTGTGGCATACGGAGAAGCTTCCTTGGACCGAAGCAACGTTTATCGGTGATACAAAATGTTCTCAGAAGGCCGAGAAGATGTGAACGACGAAGAGCGTGCCGGACGCCCGAGCACTTCAACAACAGACGAAAAAATTAATGAAGTGGAGAAAATGATATTGGCCAATCGTCGAATCACCGTTAGAGAAGTTGCTGAGGACCTAAACATATCGATTGGCTCGTGCCATTCGATTTTTATCAATGATTTGGGCATGAGACGGGTCGCCGCGAAATTCGTACCAAAATGCTCAATTGCGACCAAAAACAGCATCGCATGAACATTGCTAATGAGATGTTGGACTCTGTCCGCGACGACCCAAATTTGCTTCAGAGGGTCATAACTGGTGACGAAGCGTGGGTTTATGGTTATGACGTGGAAACCAAAGCTCAATCATCTCAATGGAAGCTGCCGAACGAACCAAGACCGAAAAAAGCGCGCCAAGTTCGGTCGAATGTGAAAGTTTTGCTGACAGTTTTCTTCGATTGCAGGGGCGTGGTGCATCATGAGTTCTTGCCACAGGGTAGAACGGTCAATAAGGAATATTACCTGCAAGTTATGCGCAATTTGCGCGAAGCAATCCGCCAGAAACGCCCGGATTTGTGGAAGAACAAAAATTGGCTTTTTCACCACGATAACGTCCCTGCTCACACATCGTTGCTTGTGCGCGACTTTTTGGCCAAAAACAACACACTAATGATGCCGCAGCCACCGTATTCCCCAGAACTGGCCCCCTGTGACTTTTTCTTGTTCCCTAAACTGAAGAGGCCCATGAAAGGACGACGTTACGCTACGCCTGACGAGTTAAAGACGGCATCGAAGGAGGAGCTGAAAAAGATAAAAAAAAAAAAAAGATTTTTGAAGTGCTTCGAAGATCGGAAAACCCGTTGGCACAAGTGTATAATATCTCATGGGGATTACTTTGGAGGGGACAAAATAGGTATTCATGAATAAATAAATCATTTTTGAAAAAACACAAAGGTCGCGATACTTTTTGAACACACCTCGTAAACACCTCTTTGGCGGATTGTGAAGATTCCATTAGATTTTTTGTGAATCTCATAGAATAAAGTTCGTCCTGGACTGAAGAGGGCCATTAGCCAGAAACCATGGTCTCCGGGTGGACGCTTTTCATTTTGCCAAAGCTGGTGTTGTGGCTTTGTCACCGACCCGAGGCCGCTAGTTTGTGGCGACGGTCAATAGATGGCGTCTAGTTTTGACGGTATATATGTTTTTATATATGAAGATCTAAGTTATAAAAGAATTAGTTGCGGCCACTTATAGATATATTGTCAATTGTCTGGATAAGGATCAGTTGTCGTTAGTAAAGCCTCCTCGACTGTATTATCTAATTGTTCATATAGACACTTTATATTTTTCTACTATGCCTCTTAGAATACTTTATAGTACCATTAAAGAACGCTCATTAAATATTAAAAGACTTAATAAGTGCTCCGTAAAAATGTCTTCACCAATTTATTACTATATAAATTGGTGGAAAAACCTTTTGCTGACAATTTGATTAAAAGTATTTACAATATTTTTCTGCAATTTTCAAACGCGAAGGAATATATTGAAGCCCATTCAATTGTTTGAATTCTTTCTGGACTTGAATGCATTTCAGATATCATGACACACGCCCAGTTTTCTCTATTCGGCCATCTGACCCGCAGGATCTTCGAGAAAGACCCGGGTAGGGACGCCATAGCATCACCGGCCAAGGATCGAATATGTCTGGAAGTGACATTGTAGATCTTCTCGAAACGTGGAGGAAGACTCTTCATTGCTTCGAGAAACACCTCTGTATACATAACTGTACATATATCTTACAGAGCTCTTATAATAGCGGGTGTAGGAAAAAGTGAAAGTTGTATAAACTTATGATTTTGCTTTGTTTTAAAAATGAATCGATATTGGTTCCATATGCTTGAATTGAATATTACACCTTAGTTCTATATATTTTATTGCTTAAAAAGGAACACAACAAAACAAAGAAAAACTACAATTGCAAAAGGATTTGATAACTAACTAAGAAAAAAAAAACAATATCCAAAAATGATGATGATAAAAAAAATTGAATATGTCTGCCAGAAAGATGCTTCTATGAATTAAAAAATAATTACAAAATTAACATATGAACTTCAAACAGCTGTTATGGTAGATTAAACTAGCTACACCGCTGAGAGGTTCCACCACTGAGAAGTCAGATCCTTCCAATCAGTTTCCATCGCAGTAAGGACAGTAGAGAGTTTGTTTTGATCTGAAAAAGAACATTTCGTGCTTAATGCTTTCGTCTATTTAATTGGCGCGCGTTATGACCTTACTGTTAGTTTAATAAATACGCGTTCTATTAGATATTAATTCTCTGTACTCAAATTAAATAGAAGATCCATCCGGGGATAGTTTCTTTATCATCTTTTATTAACTCAATATCTCGGTCTTATCATCTCTTTTCGACGAGAGTAACACACTAACCAAATGCTATTATGCGTCTACTATGCGTCCGTGGTTAGCTTTTCTTGATTAATCAAGAATGGGTATTTGGCCAATAATGAAATAATTAAAAATCAACGAGAATAGTTTATATTTATTCCGATAGATGGCGTAAACCATCAGCAGCTTTCAGTTGCACGATAAGGAGATGCCCTTTTTTAATAACAAATGCTATTTATATTAGTTTATTTATTGTATTAGTTATTGTGTTACTTTCATCGAAGGGTTGATAAGCTTCATGTAGTAAAAATTGATAGAGAAACTTATCCCACAGGAGATGGATCTTCGGTTTATTTAAAGAAAGACGTTACAAAGGTGGAGGAACGGCCATGAATGATCGACAACTACTCATAGAAAACGATGTGAAATAAAGCATTTATATAAAGTAAGTTTGTGGCAAATGCGGGATTCGAACCCAGGTCGTTACTAGCAGATACCGACGGTATATACCATTCGTCCATCAAGCGATCTATAAAGTAAGTTTGTGGTAGACCTACAAATACAATCTATGTAATCACAACTTTCTATCCAACACAAATTTATCTTCTTTACACAATGTATCTTCACTTTATCTATCACACTCGACATTAAACACAACAAAGCACACGACTCAACATTTTCTTCATATTGGAGCAAATATATTGGTCAAATAACTCAGAGAGAGATTCCCTGAACACCAAAAAGGACCTACACTATAACAGGTTGTGTTTAATATCGCTATCGAAATGCATTCAAAGAATAACAATCAATACCTTAAATATTTTCAAATACTTCTGATTCTTCGAAAAAATTCAACAAAAACTTCTAAAAGGGCATGAAATTACTGCAAATTGGAAAATTTCAAATATTACTATGCCACGAAGTTTAATAACCTATTCAATATATAGACTCAATATGTACCATATTTCAAACAAATTCCATCCAGTACGTGTCAGGCGAGTAGCCTGGCAACCAACAAAGAAGAAAGAAAGTGATGTGTACACAGGGAAGATTGGCACAAACATACAAACGGACCCACCTCTGACATGACGTCCCAAGTATCTCAACGCCGAATAATCCCTCCATTCAATCCGGCCTACACCACTTCTCTCTTGAGCGACAAATCAGATAACATCCCCTTCCTGCCTGCCCCCCCCGACTGCTGACACATGGGACGGAGCAGCTCAACTACGCTCTGTACATCTTCATCGCGCAAGTTTATTTAGTGTGAAAACACCGTTACAATACTCCGTTTTCATTAGATTAGACCTGTGTGTGTGTAAATTTGCTAAACTCTTTTCATATATATAAAAAATAAAAAAACTTTCAATAAAAAACTAACCATAATTTTTATCATGACAAACAGGAAGGTTTTCGAGCAATATGCCTCTGCTCTTCTAAATGCTTATCAAGGATATGAAAAGAAAAATTGACTATATTTTAAAAATCCTTTTGATTAGTCCATCAATCTTTTCTTATCTTTAGTAAACCCGTAAAATCAGCGACACACACACAAACTTTGCTAAAAAATCTTACTTATTTGTTTCAATAAAAAAAAAACTTTCTGTCAATTATTTATTATTATTTTTTAAATATATATATTTTTTATGAATACTTCGCTTACTCTTTAAAGCGACACCTTTCTTTATTAGGTTTTGCTTTCGGACCAAGAACCTATCACAGGTCTAAAAACAATTTATACTCATGGACAAAACTTAAGAAAGCGAAAAGTCTTTGATGTGGTCGTCTGCTTTTTTTTGAAGGAGACGGGGGCTGTTCTCCATTTGTTATCTCGTGTGTCTTCAATAAAGGTCACTGTAATATCTTTCAGAGTTATTGTATGAATCCCGATATACATGCTAAAAAGTACAGTTTCCTTAAGTTTGTACATGAGTGTAGGTCCAGGGGGTGTAACACTTTCTATTTACATTAGTTTCTATATTATAAAAAACCAATAATATCGTGTAACACTATATCTTGTTTTATTCAAGTTGAAGACTTCATCAACCTTATTACCAAAGTTGTTTTGTTCTTTTTTGGCGTTTCGGCGACCCTTTTTTTAAAAAAAAGGTAGAAAGCTTATAAGTAAAGTATTGTTTTTTTTAACTCGAACGAATCAAAATCCGACCTAAAATTATGGTATTCTTTAAAATATCTTCTATCAAGAAACACTTATTTTACTAGGCCGTGAAAAAATAGCGGTCTCTTTCTACTTAAAGTGTCCACAATATGCAAATATCCGTTCATATCTTCATGTGTGTATTCACTTATATAATAAATACTATTTAAAAAAAAACAACAAAGTAGGCATATCCTGACCAGGAGCACATGTGCTTTTCAGAAGGCAGAGCGCCATCTGGTGGAACAGAAATCAACTATTCATTGATTTAACTTGTTACCTGATATTTGGCCAACCCAATAAATACTATATTGTAAAACGACATTTGAAATACTATCCCGCATGTGTTTCTTTTCAACGAAAAATCAAAATTTATTTCAAGGAGAAATAACGATTATTTCTAACCTTTTGGATAAGGTATGAAAGGATGAATTGTGAAGAGTAATGATAAACGGAAAAATAAAAGCGTCCAGGGATGAGTTATTTTTGGGAAATGGGAAAAATTTATTTTTCCGTTTATCATTACTCTTCACAATTCACCCTTTCATACCTCATCCAAAAGGTTAGAAATAATCGTTATTTCTCCCCTTGAAATAAATTTTGATTGTTCGTTGAAAAGAAACACATGCGGGATAGTATTTCAAATGTCGTTTTACAATCATAAGCCGCATTATATTATATTGTATTAACGGATTTTTAATAAACCTGTGATTAAATAAACTAGAGTAGGAAGTGTTACACCGAGCAGGAACTGGTGTAATACCATATGAAACTTGGCATGTAATGTACAGGCTGTTACATAGACACCAAATGATTATTTAAAATGAAAACGTGCCCGCATTTAACTATTTCTAGACGTATTGCATCCCAATTTATCATTCATTATATGCCACAGGAAGTTAATTTGAGCCAAATTACGCTGTTTTTTTCCCAACCATTTCTAGGCGTAACACTTTCTATTTCCGCTAATGTACATACATACCTCATTTTCGAATGTATTTTAGTCACAAACCTCATTATTATTCCTAATTAAATAAATAGTTTGAAGAATTTAATATTTATTTTGTATATATACATTATTGTTGATGTTTGTTGTTAGGGTCCATCAAGTCGAGTTCAACTTTTGATGACTATATAGACAAATATTCTCTCATTTGATCTGTTGGTGACCATCATTCACAGCTCACCTAGTGACCTTCTGGTAGCTTTCTTGACCCCTTCTAGCCAGCTCATTGTAGGTCTTCCTCTCTTCCTTCAATTTTTCCTAACATAAAAATATTTTCCAAACCATCTGTTCTCATTATATGTCCGAAGTATGTCAATCCTTGTTTGCATATTTGGGATTCTAGGGATCTAACAGGATTATTTTCATTTAAGATTGTAACATTTGACCTTCTTCATCTGTTCATGGTACTCTGAGTAGTTTTTTCCGTGTCCACATTTCAAAGACTTCAATTTTGTTCCTTCTTCTTTTCCGATATTCCGAGCTCTTACATCCTTAAGTAACCACAGATAATACCAATGCCTCTACCATTATCTTCTTTTGTCTTGAGAGAAATGCCTTTATCTTCCATAATATTGTCCAATTTCATCATTATGTCCATTCCTTGTGATATTTTTATTTTTACTTCCTCTAAGTAATCTTGTCAATCCTGGATCCTAAGAATATGAAACGATCAATTATATATATTTTTTTCTTGATGTGTGAACTTCACAGCTATTTACATATCGGGGTAGTTATAATTTTGTGGTATACACCTATCCCCCGATTTACATGGTAGATATGTTCCTGAGAAAAACGTGTAAATCGAGGGATAGGTGTATATTAAACTGTCAAATCTGAATAGGTGTTCGCCCCCTCATGAATCAGAGCCTCCCAATATTATTTTCAACATAGGTAGTATAGAGTAGAATATCGTATTTTAGTATAGTGCGATAAAAACAAAGAAAAACTTATTTGGAAAACCGTGTAAAAGCGAAAACGTGTAAAACAAGTACCGTGTAAATCGGGGGATAGGTGTATCTGCATACTCCCCTTTATAAATAACTATCATTGTAGCAGCAGCAGCAGCACTATTAATTTTCAATTTTTAAAACTGTTAAAGAAATTAATCCAAATTCTCTTTTTTTTTTTTTTCTTCCTAGACACGTGTATAACGCCCTAAAATCTATTCATGAGCTTGACTCCGTTGTTAAATACTTCTGTTAAACATTTTGAATACTTATTTAAATATAAAAAGTTAGATAGTAAAAAGACATTTATTGGATTGAATAAAATATTTATTTGCCAATATTTCGGCTGGCTGAACGTCAACCTTTATCGAGGCATTACATTTTTGTATATACAAACTAATGCCTTGATAAAGGTTGGCGTTCAGCCAGCCGAAATATTGGCAAATAAATATTTTATTCAATCCAATATATGTATTTTTTACTATCTAATGATTTAAGTATGGATTGCTCTATTTTCAGAACGATATAAAAAGTGTACAAAAATATAAAAATGGGTTATGTGTTGATATTAAAAATAAAAAAGGTAGATCCTGAGCTCTCAATTGGCGCTTTGCCATCTAAAATGCTCATTTGAGCTGTCAGGATATTTAAAATACATATATCCAAGTTGAAAACACAATTTAACACCAAAAAACAAAGAATAGCAATGAGTATATTATTATTTTTCAAATAACAAGCACCATACCATGTAATCACACTTCGTCAAAAGGCATCAAAGACGTATATAAGACTGCAAATCTTTATTTCATTTATTGCGAAATTTAATATCGCAAATATATCCTTTAGCTACACTTATTTGTATAAGAGATATATAAAGTATTCCCAAAAATAGGTGAAATAAGAATATGTTTTACAAGAGTTATATCCAATTTAATAATCAATTTGTAAGAGAGGACCATTCAATCGTCTGCAAACACAGGCAGAATCGCCATTTTGAAAACGCGTTCTATTTTCCTGGCTATTGTGTGTAGTTGGGCGACTAATTCTTTATGACAGTGGAGCTGTTTTTTTTTTTTTTCCTGCTGGACCATTGTTTGCGGTAGAATGGCCAAAATCTAATCTTGCTCTACTTTCATAGAAAGGATTTATTCGTTTGGGCAGATTTTAAAAACTGAGCTCTCTGTAGGTGTGCTTATATTAGGTTAAGTAACTCTTTCCAAATAACACTTATACAGTGGACCCTCGGTTTACGAGCACCTTGGAGTACGAGCTTTTCGCAGTGCGAGCAAAATTTTTTGAAAAATTTTACCTCGGATAACGAGTGAAATTTCGCATTACGAGCAACTCGTGATGGTTGCCCGTAATCGTGATGGATGAAAATTCACTGGGATCCCTCCCTTCAGATCAGATTCGGGAAATAATGTAAAATGTGGGAAACTGTGCAATTGTTCGTAGCAAGAAGAATTGCCCGAGTTTCAATTATTAAAAATAATAAATTAGTTTCGCACTACGAGCGTTTTGGAGTACGAGCATGGCTCTGGAACGGATTATGCTCGCAAACCGAGGGTCCACTGTATATGAAATTTGTTTGTTTTCTCATTATAAAATATCTCAATTGATATATACATACTAGAGCCGGTTCCTTCCGAGTTCTGACGACCTCATTATTATTTAATGCATTATCGCGACATCTGTTATGAGAAATTTACACTTTTTGTTACGCAGATGATTCTTTTTGATATCAAACTATAATTAAATTGGCGAAACCGCTGGGAGGGTTCACCACTGATGAGCCAAGCCCTCCCAAAATATTTTTTTCATCGCAGTAAGGGCAGTAGAAGTTTGTATTATGTATAAAAGAAACATTCGTGCTTTTAAATCCTTTCATTTTATATATAATATACTGTCTTTACTGCAACGATAAAATACTGGGTGGGTCTGGCTCATCAGTGGTGAACTCTCCTAGCGGTTTCGCCAGTTTAATCTACAATACTGCTTGTAATATTGTGCATTGAACTGTTTTGCTTTTATACTGATACTGAAGCTGGCCTCTTGGAAAAGGTATTGTAAATGAATTATGGACATAAACTTTGATAAGATTATAAATACATAGAATTATAAATATATTACAAACGGTATGAGAGATTAAACTGGCCAAACCGCTGGGAGGCTTCACCAATGATCAGCCAGGCCCTCTCATTAATTTATAATTGCAGTAAGGACAGTAGAATATTGTTTTATTACAAAAAGAAGCATACACGTCAATTTTTTTTAAATTTCTATTTAATATTTGCCCAACGAATATTATTTTATAATAGGTTATGTACTATGGTTAATATATATATATATATATATTATATGATCTAAAAATTCGAATATTTCTATATTTTAAAAATATATATTTTATTTTATTCATTGATAATTTTACTTTTGATATCATCGTCTTTAGAAAGACTTTCAGTTTTGTTGTAAATATGCGCAGTTAACATATCTATCCTTTTAAATCACTAATATAGGATTAACTTTATAAATTCTATATAATGTGAAACTAACTAATGTGTAATATTTCCTCAAGTAATTGAAAATAAAAGCTACTTGACGGTAAATAATTATCTTTTTTTTTATCACGACTGCACCTCAACCCATTATCTTATCGATCCTTTGTCTTATCAACCCTTTATCTAACAACAAAAAAATTATTCATAACATAGATATATGATCTAGTGACCAGTATGCTTCTAAGCGAATATGTAAATACTTGCGAGAAACATTCCGATCAACACACCAACCTTCTAAATCGACGTTCAAATTGGATATTTATAATTAAAGTGTTTATTTGAATTCGTACATGGCGGTCTACAAGGTCAGCAGTCTGTTGGCGCCCAGGTCAAAAAAGGACATCGCTGAGGTCAGACCTTTTCTAATTGGATTAAAAGGAGAGATTTTTTGTAAGGGGGAGCGTCGAGAGATAATTAAGGGCACTCCCCCGATATGGAGAGTTTCGACACATCGCGCAGTGGTCAAGGCTTCTGGCCAAAATACTTCATGGAAACTCCGGAATCGTGAATGGTCTTGCCAATCTTGTTGTTCATATCACGTTGAGGCCACTCCCTTACTTCCTTTCTCTGCTTTTTCACACTATAATTTCTTAATTTCACATCGTTGGGTAACAAATAAACCATTTCTTTTAAGAGAATGGTGTCATTGGGGGCTCTATAACATCATTTTTCAACAACCATGGCTCGGGTGTTTGTAATACACATTAAAGCAGCTTTTAAATTCATTTTACATATATATTCCAAGTGCATATTTGTAGTACAGGCTATGATAATCATGGTGGGTGGATAGGTACTATAAATGCGCCACATGTCTATACTTGTAGAAATCAGTTCGACCTTTGCACATTACAAGCTACAAAATTAACGAATGCTTCAAAAATCAAAGTGGTATTTGTCTTTGTCCAACCAAGGAGAACAAGTTACCAAACGGGGCTCTAGTACCTTATAAGTTTCAAACGTTTAACTGCTTTCTTTTTACATGTGTATATGTCGTATCCGTCGTGGTCGAATGGAAGGGCACAAGCGTTGTGGATGTATGCGTCAAAAAAGAACTTGTTCGACACTCATGAGCGCGCTGGCCCCCAGATTTATTTTGTACAGATTTATACATGGATGAATTTGTATTTACAATTTAACATAATAATTATGGGGAAAATAAATTATACATTTTGGGTATTATAAAAAATTATGACATATATATACATGTGGTGTTATACGCTAAAAGCAAACGTAAACCTCTACCAACCATGATTATCATGGCCATGTGAAAGACTTGTGGTGTAACACTTACAGTAAAAATGTACGTGGTGTGATAAATGGCACGTTGCCATATGGATATGCCTATGTAAACATGTTTGCTTTTCTTTTTTCTCTCTCTAAATTTTTATCTCTGTCCTTTGAGAAAACTACTTTATATTGTAAAATTGTGAGGCAAAATTGATGTGCAAATAAGGTACCTCTTCATTATAACAAATTCATTAAAACAATGCATGCTTTACGGCACCGGTTTATAGAATGCAGCAGAACTAAGTCTTTTCTAGAGCATGTCTCTCTCTACAATCAATATAAAGGGAGAAATACCTCTTGACGTATTCAATATGCAAAAAGAAGGAAAACAAAATTAGTAACCCTTTCAAAATTATATATCATACTAAACCTATCCCAAGTACACCATGATAATCATGGTGTGCAGTAAGCGACTGCTTTTACTGTAAATGCACCACATGTCTACACACGTAGAAGGCAGTTTGACTTTTGCATTTACAAGTACAAGAGCCCCGAGTAAGGCCAGAGCCCCGTTTGGTTACTTGCATTCATTGGTGGTGTTTGATTTTTGTAAGAATCGAGAGGAACCGTTGAAACATTTTTTTTTCATAAAAAAAAAAAAACGTACCTAATTCGGGACTCGATCCCGAGCAGTAGCTTTTGACCGTTTATTCCAATCCACCAGCAACATCCCACTCTTTTTATAAAATGGCGGGGTTCTCGTGACTTAGAATACAGGACAAGATTGTCTTTTTGAAAATAGAGCAATCCATATATAAATCTTTAATTAAAAAGGCATATATTGGATCAAAATATCATTAATTTTACCAATATTTCAGTTGGCTGAACACCAACCTTTATCAAGGTATTATAACATATTATTGTTGACACACATTAATATGTTATATTACCTTGATAAAGGTTGGCGTAGATTGTCTTTGTACAAGTATTGTCCTTGTATATAGCGTGGAAGCTTCTAGAGAGATATCATTTCATAGTGGAGAAACGGAATGAATTCATTGATTTCATCAAGCAGTATCCGATGGAGAATGGCCCTGAAGTCCTACACCCCAACGCCCGAGATAGACTCAGGCCACGAAGGAAATTTGGAGCAACCTCCAGCCGCAGAACAGCTGCGAGCTTGCAAGGGGCCAGCCGCCGCGAAGAGATCATTGAAGAAATGGCAATGGGAATCCTCGACACGGCACCGCAGAAGTATAAAACAGACTGGATCCGAAAGAAAAACGAATGAGGTATTAAGAAGATTTATTGGCCGAAGTATCTAAATATAATTTGAAGTCCTATCTCTTTGTTCTCTCTTTGTTGCTCTTTTTGTGTATGGAAATATTTAAAGATTTGATCATTTTATCTATGCAAATTTACTCTCGTGTTATAGCCGATATGGCCACAATTCTCGAGACCGAGAACCAAATTTAAACTAAAAGTTCTATATAGAGACTTTTATTTTGCTGCGTTAGAAGCTATATCTAGTAAAAGACAATCTCACACACTTCCATAGTTTTTGTCGTCTATTTTGACGGAAGATATAGTCCATTCCTATTAGTTTTAAAATTTCTATAGATTTTTAAATAGGCAATATACAAATATCTAAGGGAAGGAAAGTACTTTTTACTGATTTTTAGATAATTGTTTTCTTTTGTGCTTCAGGTATTATATAAAGGGAGGAATAACGGTACAGTTAAATCTATCTTTATAGCTATGATATCATAATATATTTTGGGCACACAGAAATACACTGGATAGCGTTAAATGCATCTGAGAAGACAGGGAATGACACCAGGGGAAAATATAATAGATAGTGTTATAAATGGGATTTTTATAATCAAGTTGTGGTGGTAGATAATATTATTTGTGTGTTTACACGAAAAATTCAACACTGAACTTAACCAAAATTCTGAACCCAGCCTAGCCCGTGAACCTAAAATAAACCTAACCTTATATAACTAATTAAAATGTTTAAAAAAAAACAACTAAAAACACGGGATGTATACTAATAAACATTAATAATAACGACCAATCAGTGAGGGGAGAGACCGTAATGATATGTTTTACCACGATGTTTTACTTCATCTATTTTATTTTGAGCTTGTTATTCTGTGGATGTAACTTGTTAGTGAACAAAATGGTGTTCAATCCTGTTCTCTTAAATAAAATCTCCAAGATTTTCTCTGAAATGAATCAACTTCAGAAATTCCTCAACACGGAAGAGAAAGCTCTGGTTTCTCACTCAGATCGGAGGTCAAATCTGAAGCCATATCAAGATCTAAAGCGACGATAATAAATGCTGCAAAGCGTGACGCCAGGACTTCATTAGTATTAATTACCTTGATTGGTGGAAGGGTTAATTAATCCTCTCAATGTCACAGTGTCAAACCGCTGTCGCCTCTGGCTGACATACGCTTCTGGTTGTATTGGCTGACCAGCACTTGTCCAACTAAGTCAAAAAATGGATCGATGAATGGATAGAGGCCAAAGAGCCGGCCTTTTTCTGCGATGGAATCCGTCGATTGCCAGAAAGATGGGGGAAAGTAGTGGATAGCGACGGACAATACTTTGAACATCGAATGTCTCACCAATTTTTCACAAAAAAGCTTCATTTCGAACAAAACCCACACGAACTTATTTATATTCCTAATATATGTAAAATGGATATAAACTCATGGACAAAACTTAAGGAAGTGGAAAGTCTTTGATATCGCCGGTCGTCTGTTTTTTTTTTTTTTTTTTAAGAGAAAGAGGCAATTTAATCCACACTTAGTTATCTCGTGTGTCTTCAATAAAGGTCACTGTAATAACTTTCCGAGTTATTGTCCCGATATACATGCTAGAAGTTAAACCTTCCTCAAGTTTTGTGTCTATGAGTGTAGATATGTCACACTCTTAGAGAGACTACTAGAGAATGGTCTATTCCCAATTATACCTCAGCGAGCGCCTCAGTAAGTAAGCTATCTTGACTAAGGACCAATAAACTCTCGCCATTACTTTGATTTTCCTTTTTGTAACAACCTATTCGTATATACGCTCTCTCACTTCGTCGTATTTCTACGGGTAGTCGAAAGAAGTACGAAAACTTGTACGAATAGGTTGCATTAAAAATAAACTCTTTGCCACCCGAAGTAATAGAGACCGTCTTTTTTATAATCTTTAGTCAGAATATATTTTTTTAAACTTTTTTTTTCAACTTAGAATAAAACATCTTAGATATATATTTTTCATACTCCATACAGCGCCTCCTCGTTACTTGAAAAGTGTTCAAATGTTTCAAGTTTATTTGAGGTGCATTTAGGTTAGTATACACTCATGGATAAAACTTAAGGAAGTTTTACCTTTTAGCATGTACATAGGGATTCAGACAATAACTTTGAAAGATATCACAGCGACCTTTATTGAAAAATAAAACACGAGATAATCCAAGTTTGAACAAAATTGCCTGGCTCCTTAAAAAAAAAATAATAATAATAATAACACAGGTCTACAAAAAAAAACTTTTTTTTTGCACAAGAGAACCTGATGGTGTTTCTAGTGCAACTTTTCATGCTGACCTCAAAAATCTAATCAGAAATTTCCCATCACCCATGGTTTTTGCCTGACGATCTTTTTTTAGTATTGGGATAAATACATGCATCCAACATGAAAGAGACTTACGAAAACATGAAACTGCTTTTGAAAAAGAGAGAATATGAAAGATACGGTTGGAAAATATGCAGCGATTTGAAAGTCGTTGCTCTCTTGCGTGGATTACAGCTTGGATATACAAAATTTTGTTGTTTTCTGTGTGAGTGGGATAGCAGAGATAGGGAAAGGCATTACATTAAAAAAATCTGGCCAAACCGTAAAATCTTTACTCCAGGATATAAAAATATTGCAAATCTACCCCTGATCGATTCAGAAAATATTTACTTACCACCATTATATATTAAACTGGGATTAATGAAGAACTTTGTCAAGGCAATGGATCGAAATGCCAGTGGATTTGCCTACCTAAAACAAAAATTTTCGAGTATAAGTGAAGCGAAGATTAAAGAAGGCATTTTCGTTGGACCTCAGATTCGAGAATTGCAGCAGGATGGAAATTTTCAAAATAGTTTGAATGAAGTTGAAGCAGCAGCATGGAATTCCTTTAGGAACGTTTGCAAAAACTTCTTAGGAAGTGTCAAGGTTGAAAATTACCGAGACATAGTTAATGATCTGTTGCTTTCCTACAAGGCACTGGGATGTAACATGTCCCTCAAGATCCATTTCCTGCATTCACATCTAGATTTCTTTCCAGACAATCTTGGCGCAGTTAGCGATGAGCATGGTGAGAGGTTTCATCAAGCTATATCAAGCATGGAGAAGCGGTACCAAGGTAAATGGAGTCCCGCTATGCTTGCCGACGCTTGCTGGGCACTCAAGAGGGATCTACCACAAGCAAAGTATAGAAGAAAATCCACTGTCACTGCTTTTCAATAATAAATATGTTTCGTTCATATATGCCTATATATTAACAATATTTCCAAATTCAAGTAGGTGTATCTCAGAAATATTGTGTAATATAAAAAAACTAATGGTATATTTGGATTCAGGACATGTAGATAAGATGCTATTTCTTTGTGGACAAAGAAAATATTTTTTGATAAACCAGTTACGTGACATTGTTTGCAATTTTTAGTGTATTTATCCTAATACTAAAAAAAGACCGTCACGCAAAAACCATAGGTGATGGGAAATTTCTGATTAGATTTTTGAGTTCAGCATGAAAAGTTACACTAGAAACATAATCAGGTTCTCTTGTGCAAAAATCTTGTTGACCAGTGTAATAGAAGACCGGCGACATTAAAGCCTTTTTACTTCCTTAAGTTGTGTCTATGATTGTATATATTTGATTTAAATGCACTATAATTGTGAATTATGATCAACATTTAAAAAAATATCTATAGTTGCTTGATTCTAGATGAAGTCTATATTCCACGTATCTGGGAATGGACCCGTCTATTGGTAAAATATGAATCGTAGCCCTCCTAAAGCCGACGTTATGATTTAAAATTAGGGGGTTTGGTAGACAAGAATAATGGAATATACACACGCCCCATCACCTCACCGATTTTTGAAACAATCGATCAAACGAGGATTTAGCATCTTTTAAGTACAACGACGCGCTACTACATGTGTAGATATATACAGTATAATCAGAGCTAACCCACCATAACTATATCATGGCCACTTGTACGTGAATTATATATAGTGTTTGAAATCAAGTGTGGTTAACCCCCGCCATTTACTCCAGCCACCATCAGGACAGCTCCCCCGTGGCGTAGACGGAGAGCTCATGCCTGACAGAGTCCAAGAACTCGGTGACCTGGTCGGCAGCCAGCCCGATGTAGTTGTTGGCCAGGAGGATGCTGGGCAGCTGCTCCGAGATGGGGGCGAAGTAGGGGTTCTTCATGATCCTCTCTTCCATGGAGTTCTGGCCGCCCTCCATGGCTATCTCCGCCACGGCCTGCTGGATCACCTCCCGCAGGTGCTGGTAGCAGTCTCGGGCATCGCTGCCCTGCTGCACCATGGCGGCCAGGATGTGGTCGGACACAAGCAGCGGCAGCTCGGCGTTCACGTGCTTGTCGATCAGCTTCAGGTTCACAACCAGACAGTCGAGTATGTTCTGGAAGGTGTTGAGGAGCGTGTCTGCCGCTAGGAAGGCTTCGGGGATAGTGATGCTGCGGTTGGCGCTATCGTCGTACGTCCTCTCCAGCCATTGGTTGGACGCCACGTCGAGCGGGTTGCTGACGAGGTTGATGAGGTACCTGCTGAGTGAGGCGCAGCGCTCGCTGTATATCGGGTTGTGCTTGTAGAGGATGGCTCTGGGCAGCATGGTGTTGGTTTTGTCGGGCATCTCCTCCAACTCCTGGAGGTGCGACAGAAGGCGGATGTCGAGGGTGATCTTGGAAATGACGCTCCCCAGCCTCGCCAGCGCGGAGATGCAGTCGTAGTCCACGATGCGGGGGTAAGACTGGCCGCAGACTAAGTAGCACCGGTCGAATCCCGCCATCTTGGTGACCAGCATCTCTAACTTCTGGACCTTTTCCTTGTTTCCGTTAAACAACGTTAGGGTGTTGTCCTGGGACCCGCTGATGTCCTTGATACCGAAGAAGTCAATCTCGCTGGCCGTCTCATCCAGGACTTTGAGAGACGTGTACAGGTCGTACATCCAACAGGCCGCACGTTTCCCAACCGTCGTCAGCTGGCTGGGCTTGAAGTGGAGGAAGCCCAGAGTCGGGAAGTCCTTGTAGCTGTCGGCAAAGGAGGTCATCTGCGCGAGACACCGGCCAAGCTTCGGAATGATGATGTTGAAGGCTTCCTTCATGAGCATGATGTCGGTGTTCTCGGTGATGAAGTTGGGAGCCGCTCCCAGGTTGATGATGGGTGCGGCGCGAGGACACACGGCCCCAAAGGCGTGCGCGTGTGCATTGACGTCAAATCGGAGCGGGCCGAGCTCCTTGAGGGAGTCGTTCAGCAGGTTCTCGACGTTGCGCTCCATGTCGTGGATCTGCACGCTGCGGATGGGCAGCCCCATCTGCCGCTGGGCCTTGGCGAGGTAGACCCAGAGCTTGCGCCACGTGATGAACCTGTTGTGGTCGCTGAAGTTGTAGGACATCTCTCTGCTGGAGTAGCCGGACGACAGAGGGCTCTGGTAGTGCAGGAACTTCCCCTCCACGTCCCTAGACGGGTCGACCGGGGCTTGGGGCAGCAGTTCTTCTTCCATTCACACACAATTTCTCTTCGATCTCTCCTTAATTATACACCAAGATGTCCTAATGCATCTAGATTGTCAATTGTTGATTAAGGAATCTAGATAAAAACAACTTTTTATTTTAGACGCCATTGCAGATTTATTTCTCCAACGCATGAATTATTTTTTAAAATTACAGGAATTTGTTGAACCCCAAATTTCAAGAACAAATACTTACCACATATCTACTTATGTTGGCAACTCCTGTTCAATAATTACGTCCCATCGAGCGTTATCTACTTATGTAGATGTAATGTGAACTCTCTGTGTGACTAATTTCTTACACAATCTACGTTAAGCTCTGTTTGATTCAGCGCTCAAGTACATTCTCCTCTATTTCCTGTCGTTCGTAAAAAACACAAGCTCTTTATAAAATAGTGGCGTGGAGATATATTCCGATACGACCTGCCCTCACAGCTGTCAAACTAGGTGTCATTACTACGAACGGAACATTAGGATCCCTAGAAAACACCACATATAGTCTGATTTTCTTACCGAAAGTCTAAATGTCATTTAAAAAAGCAATAGGTCTATTTCTGGTAAAATGTATAATGGCTAATTTAATTTTAAAAAGGAACATATGTACAATAAATACCAGAACATATTTTGAAGGTTGACGAGTCTCTAATAGAACAGCAGTCCGTAGCACATGCGACGTAGAAATTCGAGGATACCCGAAACCGAAATATAACACTATCTGATGTATGTCCATTTTGAAAACCCAAAAAATCTTATATAAAAATAAAAATTAACTGAGTATGTGGGTATCCATCAGTCTGTACGCACGCAAAAGCGAAAGAAAGAGAATAAATTACGCATGCGTATGGCTCTGGGAGACATGAGAGGGAGGATAAAACGGACACTATAAAATCTTATCAAGGCTGAGTATGTTCTAGTGATTATATTGATAAGAATTAAAGGATCAGTATGGCATATACTGTCTGTAGATATGGCTCACAGTACTCAAATCTTTAAAACCCAGTTTGTAGAGAGATGGGGACCACCACAATTGTACGTACATTGGATGGTGGCCTTTAGCCGTCGCTGCCTCACAATCCGTCTGTCTTCTACATCGCCCTGTATACCCGGCCATATAGCCTGTGTGGGGTCTGTCGTTGACCCATCTGTACTGACCTCTCATCCGCGAGGACCAGAGGCAACCCGACCTGCAGGGTTACTGACTCTTCCGTCAAAAGATGGAGGACATCACCTCGCGTTAATGCTTAAAATTAACAATACCATCCATTTTGATTCAACTCACTAAGCATGAGATATCTATCGCAGCTTTGTCACCATCTATGCTACATAAGTTTGACGATTGGTGATGATGATGGTATAAAACGTCATTTATTATTATTTTTTTTTTTTTGATCTGGTAAATTGTGTAATGATTTCCTCTAATAATCTCACTGCAGCCTTTTTCATCATTACCTTTAAACTACCTTAACCATTCTTTCATTAAGAAGTTTCAGAAGATGAGTTTCTTTTAATTGTAAAACATTACAAGCTTTCGGTTACCGAAAGCTTGTAATGTTTTACAATTAAAAGAAACTCATCTTCTGAAACTTCTTAATTGACATATCTTACTGGAAGAGTCTTTGACCTTCATTCTTTCATTCCCTAAACTTCTACTGGAGAATCAGTCCATTGGTCTATCATTGCCACCGGCCACAGGATTGTCTGAATTGTATAAGGAGCTGGTCTAGAGAGAGCTAAGAACTCTTAGAAGAAAAATAATGTAAATAATTATATTACTTTTTAATTTTTATTCATAAATAATGTTGTTGTTTTTTAAAGAATTATAGGACATTTCAAGAATACATTAACAATTTCCTTTTAAATCCCCACGGGGGCAAAAGACAAAATAATAACCAATGACAATAGATTTCTGAAATTTCTTAATTGACCCCATTCAATAGCTATAGCTTCATAGTGTAACCGTTATTCCTATACAGTCTTTGAATTTATAAATATATACTTGCAAAAAGAAGAGGAATATTATATTTGTTTCTTCCAGGTAGTTAGTGAAACCCTGAGTGATTCATTTAGTGCTTCCTGCTTGAATCATTTCGGCGGGAAGTGGAGAACATGTTCAATGGGTTAGTATAAACATACTTGTGTGTCGTCTTTCTTCTACTAGATTTCTTTAAATAGAGCGCAGTATTGTTTGATACACAATTGGAAGGACATACACGAGAAAATCTACCGAATCTCTTTGTCTATGTTACTACTACGGCATATATCCCTGACATGGAGAAAACTTAACGAAGTGGAAAGTATTTGATGTTGCCGGTCGTCTGTTCTTTTTTTTTTTTTAAGAAAAAGAGAGAGAGAGAGAAGAAGACAGAGGTAATTGTGTTCCCACTTGATTATCCCGTGTGTCTTAAATAAAAGTCACTGTAATATCTTTCAGAGTTATTGTCTGAATCCCGATATACATGCTGAAAGGTACAACTCATTTAAGTTGTATCCATGGGTGTCCCAGTACTCCCATGGAACTCTCCTGACGTATGCTAAAATTGTGGTGGATGCGCCCCACAGAATTAAAAAAAAGGTTCTATAATATCGCATTATGTTTTGTTTAAAGTTGTGAGCTTATTGTCGCGAAGATCAAGCTAGTTTTTATAAGGTGAAATTTAAGTTGATTATACTGAGGTAAGCTAAGGTTATGCAACAAAAGGATTCTATTGAATTGAAATATAATGAAAGATTTGAATAAATCCTCTCATCGTGAACGTTTTAAAATATGTAAATAGAGCGCCATTTGATGATATCTCGGACGATTAGTACGTTCTGCGCTTTCAATGTTCGTTCTGCGATTGCCATTTATCTGAGCAAATGTCAATTTGTGCTCCTTAAATATAAGAGCTCTTATCACAGTTAAGAGAGATTATTTACTGTGTCGCAATTTAACTATGTGTTTTTTTTTATAATTTGCGTGTAATAAGTTGATAAAAAGCACAGATTAAAATGTATACATTCTTGGACAAAACTTATGGAAGCTGTACTTTTTAGCATGTATACCGGGATTTAGACAATAACTCTGAAAGATATTACAGTGACCTTTATTGAATACACACGAGATAACCAAGTGTAAAAAAATGCCTGTCTACTTAAAAAAAAAAAAACAGACGACCGGCGACATCAAAGACTTTCTACTTCCTTAAGATTTGTCCATGAGCGTTATTTTTAAAGAGATAAAATTTAAAATATAACGTTAGAAACTGCATAGTACTTACACGTTGATTGTTGGAGCTAGGTAAGCAGAGCTCTGAGGTTGATACCATTTATTCCAGGGAGATAAGTAAGTGGATATATGGTAAGGAACACCGCGCGACACCGGATAAAACCAAATTCCAACATAAAACCTGCTAGTGATGGCAGCCTTCGAATTTCGCCCACTTGTGTTACTCTGATAAATCTGGTGTTAAATCTTTCTGAATATTAATGATCTACAGTAGTTTTAAACCTCGTTATAGAGAACACCTTGGATTGGATAAACCGTCGAATCTCGTCCACAACAGCGACACGGGTGGGAATCCCGTACTAGGTACTTTTTTTTTTCTGGTAAAAAAGCCCTTAAATAGCCCTGATGTTTGAAAATGTTCAATCCCTTCGGTTCCAAAATCACGTTATTAGGTACCGCTCAACAAGAACAACCTAGTTTATAATAATTGAAACAATGAATAATAATTGAGGATTATTCACATATTAAACAAAATGTTAACGCGGGATTAAATCCCGGTTCATGACTGTCGGGAATCGAGGGTGTTACCTACTCGTCCACCGACTTTTTTTCCAATCCCAACAATAAGTACAAGTAGCCAAGCGGGGGGGGGGGGGGGGGGGGGGAATATATTTGGCTCACTTGTAAGTGCAAAAGTCAAACTGCTTTATACGTGTGTAGAGATGTGGTGCAAGTACAGTAAAAAACAGTCGTCAACTACCCACCATGGAGTGTGTACTAGGGGTAATTATAAAAATCCGGGCAACTCTGTGCTTCACTTCCATCAATAATTGACAATATGACCCAGAATAAGTATATTGCTACGGCGTTTTATGGTTTCCACAAGTCCATATCTCAGAAGAAGGCCAAGTGACACTCACTCCTCACTTTCTTACTGCTACTCTTTTTGTGTTGTTTTTCTTGCTTCCCTCTTTCTCTTTCTTGTTTTTTTTTTAATTTTCTTTTTATTCTGTATATATCGTTATTTCCTTTGTCTCACTGCTTTGTTCTTATACATACCTCTGGTGAATCCTGTATAGGGTCAGTGACCCTGAATAAAGGCTTTTTGTTGTAAAAAAAAATAATAATAAAAATCCTCGTTTTGTAAAAACGATAAAATAAAATAAATAACCCTCTGTATATAGCGTTATTAATAAAACATTATTGAAGATATGTAAATATTCAGAACTAAACTTTCAATCTTATAGGATGAAATTCCACAAATATTGAACTGGTGATGAAATAGGTTTAGTAAGGCTTGACTCATCGGTGATGAACCTCCCCACCTAGTTTCGCCAAAAGTTGGAGTTATACAGACGGAAATGGTATTGAATACCAACAACATATTGATATGGTTTAGGTCTACTAAAATAACATCATCTTACTTTGAAGATAGGCTTTGAAGAGTTTGGCTACAACGAGGATGGTCAGCAGGATTGGCTACATAAAAAATCTAGACGCACTTATTCCTTAGCGAACTGAAGACAAAATATTATGATGCATTAGCATCTGTAATGAAAATTCGAAACTATTATAGACGCGTATGATTCTTTTGAAAATTAAACAATATTACTGCCCTTACTGCAATAGAAAAATTAATGGGAGGGCCTGGTTCATCAGTAGATTAAACTGGCGAAACCGCTGGGAGGGTTCACCATTGATGAGCCAGGCTCTCCCATTAATTTTTCTAATGCAATAAGGGCAGTAGAAATTGTTTAATTTTCAAAAGAATCATACGCGTCTATAATAGTTTCGAATTTTCCATAAAGACAAAATACTACCTAAAAGACAATATAAAAACTCACTCTTAGTTGGAAACATTATATTTCAGAAAATGTTCTAAATGGAGGACTGGCGATGTCGAAATATGAAGGTTTAGAGCCCAACGTGTTTCAAAAGAAAAGAAATTAGAGATGACAGATTTTTTAACTAATAGAATATCAGTATGTCGCACATGCGAGGTAGAAATTTGAGGATATTCTAACCTTGTTGAAGTCTCTATTTATACTCTTTCTATGTGGAAAGTCTTTGAAGTCGCCGGTCGTTTATTATTTTATTTTTTTCAAGAAGACAGAGACAATTTTGTTCACACTCGGTTAGCTGGTGTGTCTTCAATAAATGTCACTGTAATATCTTTCGAAGATATTGTCTGAATCCCCATATCAATGCTAAAAGGTACAACTTCCTTAAGACCTGTCCATGAGTGTAAAAACACTCACTGAAAATCCATCATTAAAAAGGTCAAGTTTAAGCTGGAAAGCATTCAGGAGGAGAAGTGAGATCATGGGGGAATAACATATCGACACTAAATAAAAGGCCAAGTACAAGTAGTACAAGACCTTGTAGTATTTTGAATAAACTACTAACCCTTGTTTACATCCCGCATTGGGCACTTTTATTTCAATTTAAAAAAAAAAAAAAATGCCCCAAATGACCCCCGATTCTTGCAAAATTCAACCTCACCAGCGAGTGCAAGTAACCAAACGGGGATCTGGCACATTTTTAAGTGTAAAAGTCGAACTACTTTTCAAATGTGTAGGCATGTGGTGTACTTACAGTAAAAGCAGTCGCTAACTACCCATCATGATTATCATGTCCTGTACCACGTGTACTTGGGATAAAAAACAACTAACCCTTGTATATTGTTTCAGGAATACATCGATAACAATTCCTCTTAAAACCCCCACCTATAAACGACGATGGATGAAATAATAGAAATAGCCAATGATAGAGACATCTGGAATTTCTCTATTCACAGCATTCAATAGTTATATAGTGTTATTCTTTCATCTACTTAAACAACTTACTTGTCAAAAAAAAAAAAAGAGTCAATTTTGACCACTCAAACGAGCATTCTAAACGGCAGAGCGCCATCTATCGCAATAAATACAAACTAAGCGTTAATTTAGATTTATTCCATAATATATACGAGTATTCAGTCAACCTATTTCCTTGCTAAATTAAGGAAAAAGCCAACCATACACGCGTTTCGGGCCGTCAGCACTCGTCAGCGTAGTGCAGGCTGTAACCAAAACGCCCTTCCGAGAGGCTTCAAGAGATTTTTCTTGTGTAAATAGATATTTGCATCCTGTATATATTAATTTCATATTTCTCCTACTTTGTACAAATAAACATGGTGATATTATAGTGATGTCTCATTAAAATTTAATAGCAAATCAAACAGCAATAAAATATATTTTTTAAACGAATTTGAGACATCGTAAGAATTGCATACTCTTTCTTTTTAACGACCTATAACCAATGCCTTAAGTTCCTCATTAAACCCAAGGTTTATTCGTATGGGTTACCCTCGAGGTCAAACAAGAAAAAAACTCTTTCCGTAGTTTTTTTAGAAGAAAGAATCAAATATCTTCATTCTAAAAAGGTGTATAAAATATTTTATTTTTTAAATATTGCTGCGTGCATGAGAGCGTAAAAATAACATCTATATCAACTTTCAACTAATGCTATTGAAAATAAAATGTTAAAATATATTATTCTATAAAAGAAAAATATTCGATTTAAAAATAAATATAACTAAAAAAAACTTAGAATTTGATATCTCGAAATTTCAAATAAGAATATATAATGGTTGTGCTCCCCCTTCTCCCATTGTAATAGGCATTTTAAAATGTAGCTTGACCTTAATTGTTTCAAATTAAAAATTAAACATTTTTCTTTTAAAATAAATTATTATTCTTTCTCTTACGATTTTCTTCATAATTCTATCATATATATTATAAGGCGAGAAATAGTAATTTAATAAAGTGAAGAAAATCACATATCAAATAAATTTTAAATAAAAAATTAACAGACGAAAAAATGTGAATTTACATTATAATTATGAGGGAAGATGAAGTGCGAAAGAAGCATTTTTACTAATTCGATATGCATATATAAATGCGTTTTTGGAAGGTAAAGGCTTTTTTGCGCACACATTTTATTTATTTATTTCAATTTAAAGCGCTATGTCCCCCTAGGGACACTTGCGCTGTCATACATGTATGCCTTTACATTTGTCTAAACATATATATATACAATAATTTTAGGCCGTGAATTCGTATTTGTAAAAAACACAAATTACATTTTTAACGCATTTTAACAAATAAAAATTATTTAAATTGTCATTCATTGAGTATATTTTCAAATATATTATATTTTTTATATTGAAAATTTAAGGCATATTCAGCTCTCAAATCTATATCTTTTTTAATAAAACTTTATAATAAAATACACACATTTAAAAGCATATGTAATTCAAATCTGACTTACTATCGGTATTTCCAAAATGTATGGGCATACAAAAAAGTTTACCTCAGAAACATTTTAATGATTTATCATTTTAAAAAATATATACGAAATAAAAAACAATTTCTCTATATTATTATTCATGTGAAATATATATTTTTGTGTTTAGTGTTAAATTACATCTATCAATACTCTCGAATTTCACTACTTCCGTATTCGTCTGTTTTTAACTGGATAGCTTGGATATTCAGTCAAATGTAAATGAAAAACACGTTTATATATATAAATATCTCAATCATATATAAAATTTTAAATATGGATTGCTCTATTTTCAGAAATATTTACTATTTACTAGAAATATTTATTATTTACTAATATTTACTATATTTTTTATATAAAATTATACTAGCTCTCTCTCTCTCTAGAGCACCTATATATTATTACATTTTAAAAATATAAATGTCATAAAATCTTTATTATAATCTCAGAATATAATTTTAGATAAATTAGAATCCTTGTTTTTGCTTTAGAGGATTTTTCATAAATACAAATACAGTTTGCTGAAATATAAACGCAATGCTTTCAAAATATAATTATGTAAAATATGATTTTATAGTTAAATTATAATTTAAAACACTCTTTCTCTTTAAAGGTTTCACTTGAAACTTTTAAAATTGGTATTGTGTGATTCTTTTTACGCGCTTTATGTTCATAATTTTAAAGTTCATTTGCACGAAACATTCGGATTTTTTTTTTTAATATAAATAATGTTTTATAAAATACATTCAGTAGAAATATAAGTATCAAATTTAAATATATAAATAATTTAAATTATGAGATATCGTTTATAATATAACTTTTCCTATTTTATTTGAAAACATTTTGAAAACTACAATTGAAACTTTTAAAAGTTGTTTGAGTGTTTTTAAAATGTTTATGGTACTTGGGGGGGGGGGTGTATAATTAGCGTGCTGCCAATCCAAATATTAGTAAATTAATGTTCGATAAATTATGTATTTTTTCATATATATAAAAACTTTCACATATTTGAAATATAAAAATAGCAAGGTCTTGCATGTAAATTCCTATTGACGTTTTAGTGGTAACATTGCTTACTCATCAGACCATTGGACTGCGAACAAAATGTCACGGATTGTTTGTTCTTTTTGTTTTATTGTCAGCTGATTTTCATAACCATTTCTACGTATACCTGAAAGCAATCAAATATATATAAATCACTTATATGTGAATATATCAATAATATTATTTATATTTTTATTACTTTAATTATAATTCAATTTAATATAGACGTTTATATAATAAATACATTCAGAAAAAAAAAAAGTCATAAAATATTTTATAATTTTTATTCACAGATACTAAGTTGAAAAATTCTATAATAAAACTATTCTTATTATATAATTCATTATTGGCGTAATTCTTAACCTTTCTATTTGTGTGTTAGAGGTGTTATTTACAACAAATTTTCTCCCTCGTACACACACATCCTTGGAATAAAATAAATTCAAAATCTAAATAAACAGGCTCATAGAATAAGTCCTCATTTCATACAATCTAAAAACAGAAATTTTCAATTATTTATATTTAATATCAATATAATTTCCGCTTTGTGATTGTAAAACGACATTTGAAAATTATCCCGCATGTATTTCTTTTCAACGAAAAATCCAAATTTATCTCAAAGAAAAATAACAATTATTTACAACCTTAGGGATTTCCCATCCCTGAACACTTTTGTTTTTCCGTTTATCATTACTCTTCACAACTTATCCTTTCATACCTCATCCCTAAAAGGTTGGAAATAATCGTTATTTCTCCTTGAGATAAATTTGGATTTTTCGTTGAAAAGAAACACACATGCGGTATAATTTTCAAATATTTAATATCACTCACATATTAATGGTAACAAAAGAGTTGTGTAGAGAATATATTTCTAGAGAGAGAAAAAATGCATATTTACAATTTAGCTTTAAGTAGATATGCAAAATGGCATATTGCTCTACGGAAGAAATGTTTACAATCCATTACTGTACAGTTCTTGTTTACATAACAAATCCTTATGATAAAATTATTGTATTTTACCCTCATCCAAGAAAATTATTGCATTTTTTTTAAATAAATGA
>CP092865.1:3846480-3874851 GCA_030710605.1 Cordylochernes scorpioides
ACCAGGTAGACGTTCCGAATTCACCAATTCTGATGTTGTTTTATCTTGTCACTGTACCGAGTTTACTATTTTGTAAAGACTGTCGATAGATGACGCTTAGTTTTAACGTCTATTTTGACGGGAGAGGTGAACTATCGTTTTATAGATCAATATCCTCCCGGCAAAATTTCATCTAATAAATTAGTTCAATTTTTAACCAATCAAAACTAACTTCATTTAATTGTTCCTGCGGAGAAACTGAACAAACTGCTCTTCACCTTATCTATGACTGTCTGAACTTTACAGAAGTGAGACATCGATTGTTCTCTGATCTAAATGATTTAACTCTCTTACATCTGCCACTTTGTTTATATAAATTTCATGAACTCTCTAGAATAATACATGTAAATTTGTAAATATTTAATTCTAAGTTCTAATTTGTTTGTTGTTTTGTTTGTTTCCTTTGTAATAGGCACAAATATTTCAAAATTGCACCTGTTTTATTAATAAAATGAAAAAAAAAACTAAAATTATTTAATTTCTATCTGAATATATAAAAACATAACCCTAAAGTTTTTATAGTTTATAATACAATATAATGCGGCTTATGATTGTAGAACGACATTTGAAAATTACCCTGCATGTGTTTCTTTTGAACAAAAAAATCGAAATTTATTTTAAGGAGAAATAATGATTATTTCTAACCTTAGGGATGAAGTATGAAAGGATGAATTGTGAAGAGTAATGATGAACGGAAAATAAAGTGTCCAGGAATGGGAATTTATCATTACTCTTCATAATTCATCCTTTCATACTTTTCATCCCTAAGATTAGAAATAATCGTTATTTCTCCTTAAAATAAATTTCGATTTTTTCGTTCAAAAGAAACACATGCGGGATAATTTTCAAATGTCGTTTTTATAGTTTAATCAGGATATTTGAAGCAAAAACTCTAAAGAGTTGAACTGTAGCATCTTATTTGATTTTTTTTTCAAAGAAATATGAGATTTTTTTAAATTTATTTATTGTTACAAAAGCACGAAGTTCAAAGGACTATTGTGCTGTGCTAGTATTATTTACATATATATGATTAATTATTTACACGATGGATTAGTAGTGTTTTGTAAATTATTGTACAAATAGTTCTTTTTTTTTTTTTTGCTTATCCCTAGTACACGTGGTACAGGCCATGATAATCATGGTGGGTAGTTAGCGACTGCTTTTTACTGTAAGCGCACCACATGTCTACACATGTGAAAGCAGTTCGACTTTGCACTTACAAATGTGCCAGAGCCCCGTTTGGTTACTTGCACTCGCTGGTGGGGTTGGACTTTTGCAAGAATCGGGGGCCATTGGAGCATTTTTTATTTTAAACATAAAAAGTGTCCAATGCGGGAATCGAACCCGGGTCGTAGTGGTCGAAACCAAACGGTTTAACCAGCCCTCCAGCCTTAAAAATGAGAAATGTATCCATGATAAAAACTCACTATAAATCATTGATAATATTTTTAGAAGATAGATCTAACAAATATTTGACCTTTACAATTTAGCAACTACTATCAGAGTATGCGTTCTCTCTGATGGACAAAGCTATGTAGAACACATAAACACCACTGCACCACGCTGACGAGGGCCAACAGCCCGAAACGCGTGTGTGGTTAACTTTTCTTGATATATTAAGAAATTTGGGTTGGCCATATATCACAGAACAAATCGAATCAACGCTGAGATGATTTTTGTTCCAATAGAAAGACAACGATTCTACAAGTTTTCGGGGAAGACGTCCTTCTAAGGGTACCCTATATACAGAAGCTCTTCTGCCTGGCTTGTGTTTCGTCTATATTTAATACAAAGCAATAACCCACCATCTATATATTATATAATATAAAATACAACTATATATATATTTTTAAAACATATATTTCATTTTCATTCATTGACTGTTATATATTTTTGACCATAGATTCAGAACATACCACTTTAATAATTATTGTTGTAAATATGTATATTTAACCCTACCTTTTTTTTTTTAAATCACGATTATAGAATTCATTCTATAAATTCTATATTGCTGTGATAAATAATTTTATGTGTAAATTTACTTCAAGTAATTCAAAATAAAATCTACTTGAAAGGTAAATAATTATCGTTACTTTTTCACGACTGCACCTCTTTTCAACAACAAAACAAAAAAATAATCATAACATTTATATAACAAATGAAAACATTAAGACGCGAATGTTTCTTTTCACAAATAAATCATACTTCTACTGTCCTTACTGCAATTTAAAAAATATATTAGGAGAGCTTGACTTATCAGTAGTGAACCCTCTCCCAGCGGTTTCGCTAATTTTTAATCTACCAGATCGCTTTTTAGATCTCTAATACTATATTGGATCATTCTGCTTATACTGTATATCCTACACTGAAGGGTGGAATAAAGCGTATATAAACAGAATGATCCAATACAGTATTAGAGCTCTAAAGAAGCGGTCTGGTAGATTGAGAGAGAATTGGCAAAACCGCTGGGAGGGTTCACCACTGATAAACAAAGCCTTCCTAAAAATTTTTCATCGCAGAAAAGAGAGTAGAAGTTTAATTTATTTGTGAAAAGAAACATTCGTGTCTTAATATTTCCATTTGTTATATAAATGTCCCCAGGAAGAAATAGGATCCAATAGAGAGGTATATAGGAGTCCCCGGACCTACCTGAGGTTCCATCGACGCTGTCCCAAGAATGTCGCACATTGTCACTGAAGGGAGGAAGTCTCTCTTGCGACACTGTTTGGTCATAGGTGCGCCGGGGACGTAAGAGAGTTCTCGACTTGAGAAAGGGAATCTTTACTGATATCGAAAGCTCCTTCAAATAAGGAGATAATAAAACTTCGGATTACACACACATCCCATTGAATCCTTTTAACGGCTTCTTGTTTATAGGCGTCTCTCGTAGAAACATTCTATTTGTAACTTTGTTGAAATTAACAATTCAGGAATATTTCTATGAATATACTTAAAAATGGCACCTCTCCCTTTAAATAAACATTAAAACAATGTATTTGCGCAATGCACAAAAATACAAAATGTAATGGTGGTGGTGAAAAATAAGCCACAACACCAGTTTAAGTAAATTCAGACAAAAGCCAACAACCAGTATACCATGGTTTCAGGCTTTAGCCCTCATCAGTACAGGGACGGCTTCATAACATCCTACGAGAGGAATCGGTCGAATTTACCAAACAGGTGTTTAACCTGATGAAGTGGCAAAGGCCGATTTTCAGGAAAGAATACAACATGAAGTTGCAGGAAGATGATATTCATGTATTATAAAAGGCATCTCTCCCTTTTCACATGAATTTATTTAAATCTCCTGCACATTAATTAAACAATTAAAAAGGTTTCCAGAGATGTGTTTCTTTTTATTCCAAATACCATCTCAAACTCTCGTGCTTCTCTGCCCTACGTATCAGGCGGCATTTTATTCATTATATATTGTTGCATCAAGTTTCAACTTTGCAGGGTCGTCGACCTTGGTTTCTTCCTTCTTGGTGTTATACACCGAACGGGTTTCCATACTTGAAGCAAATAAAAAGAAGTAAATAAATATAAATTACATTTTAAAGTTATTGTGTTTATTTATTCGTTGTCTTCCTCGTAGGTCGCGATATTCCGTCTTCGTCTAGGTCCTCTCTCTCGCTCCAATAACCAATCAAGATATAGGTACAATAAATATTACAAAAGGAATGATGATAATATAAATAATCTGTTCAAATAAATATTAAATATCATAGAATATTTTGAATAAATGTAAGGCGCATTGATGCAACAATATGTTCTCCTGTAGAAAGGCAAAGAGATGCCCAAAAGTTTGAGATGGTTTTTGATATGAAAAGAAACTCATCTCCGGTAACCTTTGTTAATTGTTTAATTTCTCCCTTTTATTGTGTCCATCAGAACGATGGTACTGTACATCACTCTGGTAAAACAAGCTTTACTAATGATGATGCGGAATGAGGCACAACACCCATTTTAGCAAATTCAGACAAAAAGTCAACAAACTGTATACCGATATTAGTGTTGTAACTCATTCTCCATTATTACCATCACATTTTGTATTGGCGTGATAAATTAAATGGATTGTTTTAATGCTTTTTCAAAGGGAGAGGTGCCACTTGTTGTAGATAAATACCAACCTCCCGTACAACTTTATGTTGATTTATATGAATAGTTTGTTGTGTTAATTTATTCGCTTATTTTTACTTATACGAATTTGCATCTCTGTAATATATTATACACTCATAAACAAAACTTAAAGAAGTTGTACCTTTCAGCATCTATATCAGGATTCAGACAATAACTCTGAAAGATATTACAGTGACCTTTATTGAAGACACAAGATATAACCAAGTGTGAACAAAATTGCCTTTGTTTCCTTCAAAAAAATAAATAAATAAAAAACAGACAACGGGCGACATCAAAATATTAAACTTTTCTAAGATTTGTCCATGAGTGTATATGGATTACTTTATACTATATGCAAAGTTCGTAAACACTTGCAAAAAAAAATTGAAATACCAATATTATTCGCCGTTATGTATAATGTCTTTGTATTATGTATAAAGTAATTGTATTATGTATTATTATGTATTCGCCGTTATGCATAATGTCTTTGTATTATGTATAAAGTAATTGTATTATTATGTATTTGCCGTAAATAATATTATTCGCCAAGAAATAAGAAAAACCTCGTTTTAAGAAAAACACGAACTTTTGGACAACCTTATATTAAAGAGAGCCACAATGAATCCTAGAGCACCTGAATATTCCCAAATACTTCGGAGCCCACTAAGGAGCAGTACATAGGAACCCACTGGTGTCACCCCACCGGAGTTGTGGCCCAACAACAAGGAGAGAGATAACTCACCATGTTGCAGCGGCGAGGATCTGAGAATTTTTAGCCGCGACAGATGTCCTCACAATGGCAGTTCCCAGATCTCGCAGACGAACACTCGCAGACGAGCAGTTAAACAAACCTTGGGTCGCGTTCGCCACTCTCTCTTCCATGCAGGTCCTCTTCAGTTTCTCTGTTCTTGTCCTTGTTTCCAGTGACGTCATACTTCTCTATCTTGAGTTCTTTATTTCTTCATAACTTCCCATCCAGTCCATCAGTCCAATTCTTCAGTTTCTCTGTTCTTGTCCAGGTCTCCAGTGACGTCATACTTCTCTATCTTGAGTTCTTTATTTCTTCATAACTTCCCATCCAGTCCATCAGTCCAATTCTTCAGTTTCTCTGTTCTTGTCCAGGTCTCCAGTGACGTCATACTTCTCTACCTTGAGTTCTTCTCTTTATTTCTTCATAACTTCCCATCCAGTCCATCAGTCCAATTCTTCAGTTTCTCTGTTCTTGTCCAGGTCTCCAGTGACGTCATACTTCTCTATCTTGAGTTCTTCTCTTTATTTCTTCATAACTTCCCATCCAGTCCATCAGTCCAATTCTTCAGTTTCTCTGTTCTTGTCCAGGTCTCCAGTGACGTCATACTTCTCTATCTTGAGTTCTTCTCTTTATTTCTTCATAACTTCCCACCCAGTCCATCAGTCCATTTCTTCAGTTTCTCTGTTCTTGTCCAGGTCTCCAGTGACGTCATACTTCTCTATCTTGAGTTCTTTATTTCTTCATAACTTCCCATCCAGTCCATCAGTCCAATTCTTCAGTTTCTCTGTTCTTGTCCAGGTCTCCAGTGACGTCATACTTCTCTATCTTGAGTTCTTTATTTCTTCATAACTACCCATCCAGTCCATCAGTCCAATTCTTCAGTTTCTCTGTTCTTGTCCAGGTCTCCAGTGACGTCATACTTCTCTATCTTGAGTTCTTTATTTCTTCCTAACTTCCCATCCAGTCCATCAGTCCAATTCTTCAGTTTCTCTGTTCTTGTCCTTGTTTCCAGTGACGTCATACTTCTCTATCTTGAGTTCTTTATTTCTTCATAACTTCCCATCCAGTCCATCAGTCCAATTCTTCAGTTTCTCTGTTCTTGTCCAGGTCTCCAGTGACGTCATACTTCTCTATCTTGAGTTCTTTATTTCTTCATAACTTCCCATCCAGTCCATCAGTCCAATTCTTCAGTTTCTCTGTTCTTGTCCAGGTCTCCAGTGACGTCATACTTCTCTATCTTGAGTTCTTTATTTCTTCATAACTTCCCATCCAGTCCATCAGTCCAATTCTTCAGTTTCTCTGTTCTTGTCCAGGTCTCCAGTGACGTCATACTTCTCTATCTTGAGTTCTTTATTTCTTCATAACTTCCCATCCAGTCCATCAGTCCAATTCTTCAGTTTCTCTGTTCTTGTCCAGGTCTCCAGTGACGTCATACTTCTCTATCTTGAGTTCTTTATTTCTTCATAACTTCCCATCCAGTCCATCAGTCCAATTCTTCAGTTTCTCTGTTCTTGTCCAGGTCTCCAGTGACGTCATACTTCTCTATCTTGAGTTCTTTATTTCTTCATAACTTCCCAACCAGTCCATCCGTCCAATTCTTCAGTTTCTCTGTTATTGTCCAGGTCTCCAGTGACGTCATACTTCTCTATCTTGAGTTCTTTATTTCTTCATAACTTCCCATCCAGTCCATCAGTCCAATTCTTCAGTTTCTCTGTTCTTGTCCTTGTTTCCAGTGACGTCATACTTCTCTATCTTGAGTTCTTTATTTCTTCATAACTTCCCATCCAGTCCATCAGTCCAATTCTTCAGTTTCTCTGTTCTTGTCCAGGTCTCCAGTGACGTCATACTTCTCTATCTTGAGTTCTTTATATCTTCATAACTTCCCATCCAGTCCATCAGTCTAATTCTTCAGTTTCTCTGTTCTTGTCCAGGTCTCTAGTGACGTCATACTTCTCTATCTTGAGTTCTTTATTTCTTCATAACTTCCCATCCAGTCCATCAGTCCAATTCCTCAGTTTCTCTGTTCTTGTCCTGGTCTCCAGTGACGTCATACTTCTCTATCTTGAGTTCTTTATTTCTTCATAACTTCCCATCCAGTCCATCAGTCCAATTCTTCAGTTTCTCTGTTCTTGTCCAGGTCTCCAGTGACGTCATACTTCTCTATCTTGTGTTCTTTATTTCTTCATAACTTCCCATCCAGTCCATCAGTTCAATTCTTCAGTTTCTCTGTTCTTGTCCAGGTCTCCAGTGACGTCATACTTCTCTATCTTGTGTTCTTTATTTCTTCATAACTTCCCATCCAGTCCATCAGTCCAATTCTTCAGTTTCTCTGTTCTTGTCTCCAGTGACGTCATACTTCTCTATCTTGAGTTCTTTATTTCTTCATAACTTCCCATCCAGTCCATCAGTCCAATTCTTCAGTTTCTCTGTTCTTGTCCAGGTCTCCAGTGACGTCATACTTCTCTATCTTGAGTTCTTTATTTCTTCATAACTTCCCATCCAGTCCATCAGTCCAATTCTTCAGTTTCTCTGTTCTTGTCTCCAGTGACGTCATACTTCTCTATCTTGAGTTCTTTATTTCTTCATAACTTCCCATCCAGTCCATCAGTCCAATTCTTCAGTTTCTCTGTTCTTGTCCAGGTCTCCAGTGACCTCATACTTCTCTATCTTGAGTTCTTTATTTCTTCATAACTTCCCATCCAGTCCATCAGTCCAATTCTTCAGTTTCTCTGTTCTTGTCCAGGTCTCCAGTGACGTCATACTTCTCTATCTTGTGTTCTTTATTTCTTCATAACTTCCCATCCAGTCCATCAGTTAAATTCTTCAGTTTCTCTGTTCTTGTCCAGGTCTCCAGTGACGTCATACTTCTCTATCTCTAGTTCTTCTCTTTATTTCTTCATAACTTCCCATCCAGTCCATCAGTCCAATTCTTCAGTTTCTCTGTTCTTGTCTTTGTTTCCAGTGACGTCATACTTCTTTATCTTGTGTTCTTTATTTCTTCATAACTTCCCATCCAGTCCATCAGTCCAATTCTTCAGTTTCTCTGTTCTTGTCTTTGTTTTCAGTGACGTCATACTTCTTTATCTTGTGTTCTTTATTTCTTCATAACTTCCCATCCAGTCCATCAGTCCAATTCTTCAGTTTCTCTGTTCTTGTCCTTGTTTCCAGTGACGTCATACTTCTCTATCTTGAGTTCTTTATTTCTTCATAACTTCCCATCCAGTCCATCAGTCCAATTCTTCAGTTTCTCTGTTCTTGTCCGGGTCTCCAGTGACGTCATACTTCTCTATCTTGAGTTCTTTATTTCTTCATAACTTCCCATCCAGTCCATCAGTCCAATTCTTCAGTTTCTCTGTTCTTGTCCCGGTCTTTAGTGATGTCATACTTCTCTATCTTGAGTTCTTTATTTCTTCATAACTTCCCATCCAGTCCATCAGTCCAATTCTTCAGTTTCTCTGTTCTTGTCCAGGTCTCCAGTGACGTCATACTTCTCTATCTTGAGTTCTTTATTTCTTCATAACTTCCCATCCAGTCCATCAGTCCAATTCTTCAGTTTCTCTGTTCTTGTCCAGGTCTCCAGTGACCTCATACTTCTCTATCTTGAGTTCTTTATTTCTTCATAACTTCCCATCCAGTCCATCAGTCCAATTCTTCAATTTCTCTGTTCTTGTCCAGTTCTCCAGTGACGTCATACTTCTCTATCTTGAGTTCTTCTATCTATTTCTTCATAACTTCCCATCCAGTCCATCAGTCCAATTCTTCAGTTTGTCTGTTCTTGTCCAGGTCTCCAGTGACGTCATACTTCTCTATCTTGAGTTCTTTATTTCTTCATAACTTCCCATCCAGTCCATCAGTCCAATTCTTCAGTTTCTCTGTTCTTGTCCAGGTCTCCAGTGACGTCATACTTTTCTATCTTGAGTTCTTTATTTCTTCATAACTTCCCATCCAGTCCATCAGTCCAATTCTTCAGTTTCTCTGTTCTTGTCCAGGTCTCCAGTGACGTCATACTTCTCTATCTTGAGTTCTTTATTTCTTCATAACTTCCCATCCAGTCCATCAGTCCAATTCTTCAGTTTCTCTGTTCTTGTCCAGGTCTCCAGTGACGTCATACTTCTCTATCTTGAGTTCTTTATTTCTTCATAACTTCCCATCCAGTCCATCAGTCCAATTCTTCAGTTTCTCTGTTCTTGTCCAGGTCTCCAGTGACGTCATACTTCTCTATCTTGAGTTCTTTATTTCTTCATAACTTCCCATCCAGTCCATCAGTCCAATTCTTCAGTTTCTCTGTTCTTGTCCAGGTCTCCAGTGACGTCATACTTCTCTATCTTGAGTTCTTTATTTCTTCATAACTTCCCATCCAGTCCATCAGTCCAATTCTTCAGTTTCTCTGTTCTTGTCCAGGTCTCCAGTGACGTCATACTTCTCTATCTTGAGTTCTTTATTTCTTCATAACTTCCCAACCAGTCCATCCGTCCAATTCTTCAGTTTCTCTGTTATTGTCCAGGTCTCCAGTGACGTCATACTTCTCTATCTTGAGTTCTTTATTTCTTCATAACTTCCCATCCAGTCCATCAGTCCAATTCTTCAGTTTCTCTGTTCTTGTCCTTGTTTCCAGTGACGTCATACTTCTCTATCTTGAAATCTTCTCTCTATTTCTTCATAACTTCCCATCCAGTCCATCAGTCCAATTCTTCAGTTCCTCTGTTCTTGTCCTTGTTTCCAGTGACGTCATACTTCTCTATCTTGAAATCTTCTCTCTATTTCTTCATAACTTCCCATCCAGTCCATCAGTCCAATTCTTCAGTTTCTCTGTTCTTGTCCAGGTCTCCAGTGACGTCATACTTCTCTATCTTGAGTTCTTTATATCTTCATAACTTCCCATCCAGTCCATCAGTCTAATTCTTCAGTTTCTCTGTTCTTGTCCAGGTCTCTGGTGACGTCATACTTCTCTATCTTGAGTTCTTTATTTCTTCATAACTCCCCATCCAGTCCATCAGTCCAATTCCTCAGTTTCTCTGTTCTTGTCCTGGTCTCCAGTGACGTCATACTTCTCTATCTTGAGTTCTTTATTTCTTCATAACTTCCCATCCAGTCCATCAGTCCAATTCCTCAGTTTCTCTGTTCTTGTCCTGGTCTCCAGTGACGTCATACTTCTCTATCTTGAGTTCTTTATTTCTTCATAACTTCCCATCCAGTCCATCAGTCCAATTCTTCAGTTTCTCTGTTCTTGTCCAGGTCTCCAGTGACGTCATACTTCTCTATCTTGTGTTCTTTATTTCTTCATAACTTCCCATCCAGTCCATCAGTCCAATTCTTCAGTTTCTCTGTTCTTGTCCAGGTCTCCAGTGACGTCATACTTCTCTATCTTGTGTTCTTTATTTCTTCATAACTTCCCATCCAGTCCATCAGTCCAATTCTTCAGTTTCTCTGTTCTTGTCTCCAGTGACGTCATACTTCTCTATCTTAAGTTCTTTATTTCTTCATAACTTCCCATCCAGTCCATCAGTCCAATTCTTCAGTTTCTCTGTTCTTGTCCAGGTCTCCAGTGACGTCATACTTCTCTATCTTGAGTTCTTTATTTCTTCATAACTTCCCATCCAGTCCATCAGTCCAATTCTTCAGTTTCTCTGTTCTTGTCTCCAGTGACGTCATACTTCTCTATCTTGAGTTCTTTATTTCTTCATAACTTCCCATCCAGTCCATCAGTCCAATTCTTCAGTTTCTCTGTTCTTGTCCAGGTCTCCAGTGACCTCATACTTCTCTATCTTGAGTTCTTTATTTCTTCATAACTTCCCATCCAGTCCATCAGTCCAATTCTTCAGTTTCTCTGTTCTTGTCCAGGTCTCCAGTGACGTCATACTTCTCTATCTTGTGTTCTTTATTTCTTCATAACTTCCCATCCAGTCCATCAGTCCAATTCTTCAATTTCTCTGTTCTTGTCCAGTTCTCCAGTGACGTCATACTTCTCTATCTTGAGTTCTTCTATCTATTTCTTCATAACTTCCCATCCAGTCCATCAGTCCAATTCTTCAGTTTCTCTGTTCTTGTCCAGGTCTCCAGTGACGTCATACTTCTCTATCTCTAGTTCTTCTCTTTATTTCTTCATAACTTCCCATCCAGTCCATCAGTCCAATTCTTCAGTTTCTCTGTTCTTGTCTTTGTTTCCAGTGACGTCATACTTCTTTATCTTGTGTTCTTTATTTCTTCATAACTTCCCATCCAGTCCATCAGTCCAATTCTTCAGTTTCTCTGTTCTTGTCTTTGTTTTCAGTGACGTCATACTTCTTTATCTTGTGTTCTTTATTTCTTCATAACTTCCCATCCAGTCCATCAGTCCAATTCTTCAGTTTCTCTGTTCTTGTCCTTGTTTCCAGTGACGTCATACTTCTCTATCTTGAGTTCTTTATTTCTTCATAACTTCCCATCCAGTCCATCAGTCCAATTCTTCAGTTTCTCTGTTCTTGTCCGGGTCTCCAGTGACGTCATACTTCTCTATCTTGAGTTCTTTATTTCTTCATAACTTCCCATCCAGTCCATCAGTCCAATTCTTCAGTTTCTCTGTTCTTGTCCCGGTCTTTAGTGATGTCATACTTCTCTATCTTGAGTTCTTTATTTCTTCATAACTTCCCATCCAGTCCATCAGTCCAATTCTTCAGTTTCTCTGTTCTTGTCCAGGTCTCCAGTGACGTCATACTTCTCTATCTTGAGTTCTTTATTTCTTCATAACTTCCCATCCAGTCCATCAGTCCAATTCTTCAGTTTCTCTGTTCTTGTCCAGGTCTCCAGTGACCTCATACTTCTCTATCTTGAGTTCTTTATTTCTTCATAACTTCCCATCCAGTCCATCAGTCCAATTCTTCAATTTCTCTGTTCTTGTCCAGTTCTCCAGTGACGTCATACTTCTCTATCTTGAGTTCTTCTATCTATTTCTTCATAACTTCCCATCCAGTCCATCAGTCCAATTCTTCAGTTTCTCTGTTCTTGTCCAGGTCTCCAGTGACGTCATACTTCTCTATCTTGAGTTCTTTATTTCTTCATAACTTCCCATCCAGTCCATCAGTCCAATTCTTCAGTTTCTCTGTTCTTGTCCAGGTCTCCAGTGACGTCATACTTTTCTATCTTGAGTTCTTTATTTCTTCATAACTTCCCATCCAGTCCATCAGTCCAATTCTTCAGTTTCTCTGTTCTTGTCCAGGTCTCCAGTGACGTCATACTTCTCTATCTTGAGTTCTTTATTTCTTCATAACTTCCCATCCAGTCCATCAGTCCAATTCTTCAGTTTCTCTGTTCTTGTCCAGGTCTACAGTGACGTCATACTTCTCTATCTTGAGTTCTTTATTTCTTCATAACTTCCCATCCAGTCCATCAGTCCAATTCTTCAGTTTCTCTGTTCTTGTCCAGGTCTCCAGTGACGTCATACTTCTCTATCTTGAGTTCTTTATTTCTTCATAACTTCCCATCCAGTCCATCAGTCCAATTCTTCAGTTTCTCTGTTCTTGTCCAGGTCTCCAGTGACGTCATACTTCTCTATCTTGAGTTCTTCTTTTTATTTCTTCATAACTTCCCATCCAGTCCATCAGTCCAATTCTTCAATTTCTCTGTTCTTGTCCAGTTCTCCAGTGACGTCATACTTCTCTATCTTGAGTTCTTCTATCTATTTCTTCATAACTTCCCATCCAGTCCATCAGTCCAATTCTTCAGTTTCTCTGTTCTTGTCCAGGTCTCCAGTGACGTCATACTTCTCTATCTTGAGTTCTTTATTTCTTCATAACTTCCCATCCAGTCCATCAGTCCAATTCTTCAGTTTCTCTGTTCTTGTCCAGGTCTCCAGTGACGTCATACTTCTCTATCTTGAGTTCTTTATTTCTTCATAACTTCCCATCCAGTCCATCAGTCCAATTCTTCAGTTTCTCTGTTCTTGTCCAGGTCTCCAGTGACGTCATACTTCTCTATCTTGAGTTCTTTATTTCTTCATAACTTCCCATCCAGTCCAATTCTTCAGTTTCTCTGTTCTTGTCCAGGTCTCCAGTGACGTTATACTTCTTTATCTTGAGTTCTTTATTTCTTCATAACTTCCCATCCAGTCCATCGTTCCAATTATTCGCACCGTTCTCTTTCTATTCAATCTATCTCTCCTCCAGAATTTTCTTCATCAATCATTTTCCTCTTAATAGATATCTCTCACAGATCACACATTCAATTATTCTATTTTTTTCCTGGAGACCTTGAACAGACCGCATTCTTTCATCAATAAGATACGAAAGAATAGTCTCTTGACTTTCACAAGTCCAATATCATCCAACAGTGAATGCAAGTAACCAAACAGGGCTCTGGCACCTTTTAAGTACATGTCTGATTTCTCTATATGATATACCATTTATATTTTAGAAATAAAAACCACAAAGTAACAAGAATAATAAATCCAAATTAGTAAACTGAATTCAGTACTTTTGTCAGAAGAGAAAGACAAGGATGTTATTGAAACATAGCTGTATAAATTATGTATTTGACATTGTGTATATTCCTTTGTAAATGCCTTCTACATATGTACACATGTTGGGCCACACTTACAGTACATGCAACCATAAACGATTACCCACGATTATTATCATTAACTGCACCATGTGTATTTGGTGTATTTATAAAAAATAATCCGTCTTTGCTGGTCCCAAGCCTGGATGAAAAAGAAGAAGGGGGAGCAGTAACAAGTTCGCTAAAAACCCTAGGCTCAGCTAGCTTGGGAGCAGAAAGTTTTTGATGTCGCTGGTCTTCTTCTTTTATTAAGGAGACAGAGACAATTTTGTTCACACTTGGTTATATCGTGTGTCTCAATAAAGGTCACTGTAATATCATTCAAGGTTATTGTCTAAATCCCGATATACATGCTGAAAGGTACAACTTCCTTAAGTTTTGTCCATGAGTAAATATAAGAGGGAAAAATCACTTACCTCAAAATTAATATTTAAAAAAATATCTGTCATATATTATTATTCATAACAATAAAAATAACTTGCAAAAAAGTTTATTGTATTTAAATTTAAAAGAGAAACTTTCGACTCAAGGTTCTTTAACCAGCCTATAACCCAAATACAGTACTATATTAGATATTAATAGAGGTATATTTGTGAAAAAATCTTAGCTCGAAAGCATACTTTCCTTTAAATTTGTAGAAGAGTTTGTGTGAAATCCGAAAGCTTAAGAAGAATATAAAATAAAGGAAGAAACTCACCCTCGGAAGCCATGTTGTGTTTTTATATTTATACATAAGAAACCTTTTTGCATATTATTTTTTTGCCTTTTTAACATATTGATAAATTTATTCCGATAGGTGGCACCAGCTATCTTTTTAACGTCAAATTACATAATTAAGAGATACATTTTGACATCAATACGCCACCCACCACTAAGCCATGCTAATTGTTGCCTTTAGCAGCTAACATTTAGAATTAAGTAATAGCATTTCTTTAAAATTTTTCTTCATTTCACAGGCTCACTTACGATGTCACTGCAATTTCAAACTTTAAAAAAATATTTCTGCATCTCTAATTCAACTTCTATTAAACTAGAAGTCAGAAATTTTGTACACTGCGAATTAAATGGCTTTCATAGAATGAGCAAACAAAGAAAGCCTGGCGTGGATTGAAAGTTAAAATTTGCATAAAGGATCTCGCCTATATGCAAACCCCTATATATATAAAAGTCAGTGTATGTATGAATGTATGTATGTGTGTTTGTTCCTATGTCGGCTATACACGTCCACAATACGTAACTAATCTGACTGAAATTTTAACAGCATATAGAGTAGAATCTGGAAAAACTTATAGTGAAAATTTCAGGTCTCTATCCGAATATTCGTCGAGTTATTTACAAATTTGCGTTGCGAATTTGCCCTTTAGCTCGCAAGCAGCGCCTCTAGCGGTGAAGATGGGAGGTAATATCAGCTGAACCAATGTACATGTAAAGTTTGGAGCGGGACACAAGAGTGACATCCACGGCGCCAATTTATAATTGTAACGAATAGTATTTGAATAAAAACATTTAATCTGGTAAAATCCGGGTGTTGCCCGGGTCATTCGGCTAGTTGGAGATAAAAGTCAAGCAGGTGTCCTGTGGTGGCAGCAAAATCATTCATGAGATTAAACAAAGTGTATTAAGGCTGTTATAATCTTATATGTCTACTTTAATTGAATATGACAATAAAAAATATTACACCTTTGTATATAACTTATTAATCTTGTTTTAGCATATTGTTAATTGATTTATATAATTATAAACATATTTTTTAACGTTACTTCTCTTATAAAATGGTGGACGAGTGGGTAACACCCTCGATTCCCGACAGTCATGAACCGGGATTGAATCCCACGTTAACATTCTGTTTAATATGTCCTTCACATATTATTCATTGTTTCAATTATCATAAACTAGGTTGTTCTTGTTGAGTGGTACCTAATAAAGTAATGTTGAACTCTCTTATAAAATATATAATTAAAATTTATTTCTACTGCTGTTATCCTGCAATGGATACAAATAGAAAGAGGGAGGGCATGGCTCATCAATGGTGAACCCTCCCAGTGGTTTCACCATTTCCATCTCCAGACCGCTTTACTATTGTATTGGACTGAGTTACTTACATACTCTGCACACATTTGCTATTGAATACAGTAAATTTATGTTTTTAACAAACTATGTGTGGACACATGCTTCTAGAACTGTAGATATATGTAGATCTAAAATTTAAAAATATGTTTTCATTGATAGATGGCGAAAATTTAATGATAATGTTTTACATTTGTATAATGTCTTTATAAGAAAAAAAGGCATCTCCTGTTTATGAAACTCAAAGTTACTGATGACTTGCACCATCTATCGGAATAAATATAAATTAATCGTTGATTTTTCAACTTTGTCTTTCATTATTTTTGTTATTTGATTTAACCCCCAGAGATCCGAGTATAATTTCACTTTTGTACTATTTTTTATAAATATCTATCTTTTTTTGTCTTTGAGGCACAGCCTGCACCACGCTGACGAGGGCCAATAACCCGAAGCGCGTTCGTGGTAGGCTTTTCTTGATTTATCAAGCAAATAGGTTGGCCAAATATATTAAGCACCAAGTTAAATCAACGTTTAGTTTATTTATGTTCTACTAGATGGCGCTCTATTATCCAAAATGGTCATGTGAGCGGTTAGTATATGTCTTTTTTGTTTTTAAACTGGCGAAACCGCAGGGAGGGTTCACCACTGATGAGCCAGGCCCTCCCTTTAATTTTTCCATCGCAGTAAGGACAGTAGAAATTGTTTTATTTTAAAAAGAATATTACGCCTCTAAAATAGTTTTATAATTTAATATCTATCTTTGTTTCTTTCTATTTGTAAGATAAAGTATACTAACCTATATGTTTACTAGATATTCTAAAAAGATATAAATTTTTTTTTTTTAATCTTATTTTACTATATTTACATAGATTCCTCTTTCCATTCATGATAAAATTGTGAAAAAAAAGTATTAAAATTACAAATATATTCTCACAATGAGTATCTTTTTTATTTAAAAAACGCTAGCTTTCAAGTGTTAATCGCTCTTCAACGGGCTTACTATAATATCGACTTTATCCCACCAGAAATATTTACAAAAACAAACGCGCGCAGCGTGGATATTTATAACTGAAAATTTCTCTTCAAAATACAGTTAAACCTGTCTATAGCGCCCCCTCTCTTGGGACTCACCAAAATAGGGTGCTATAGAGAGGTGGTGCTATAGACAGGTCACTTTTAATGTAAAATGTTTACATTTTTAATGTTTAAAATCGGGCGTATAGACAGGAGAGAGAAAATAGAGGAAACCCGGGCTCCTGGAGCATAAATCGCCAACTACCCGGCCAATATAGACAGGTTTCAAAATTCGAAACTATTTTAAAGGCGTTAGATTCTTTTTTAAAAATAAACAATTTCTACTGCCCTTACTGCAATGGAAAAATTAATAGGAGGGCCTGGCTCATCAGTGGTGAACCCTCCCAGCGGTTTCGCCAGTTTAATCTACCATACCGCTGTTATATTGATTATATTGATAACAGATGACGCGCTAGTGCATCATAGACAGGTTTAACTGTACTATAAAATCTATATATCTTCATTACCTTGTTTATATGTCTTAGCTGAAGAAAGGTTTATCCGAAAGCTTCCTTTAAGCCAGGCCCTCCCATTATTTTATCATTGAAGTAAGAGCAGTAGAAAATTGATTTATTTTAAAAAGAACCATCCGCGTCAAAAACAGTTCAAATTTTCTACACCAGATGGCGCACTAATACATTGTGTGAATTAAAAGAGTTACGGGATTTTATATGATTTTTGTACAATTTATCTTATTTTAACTATGATAAGGCACAATTTGGATTATAGATTATAAACACAAGGTAATAAGACCAAATCCAAATAAATAAATACTGTTAAAATTTTACACAAATAAATTTACTGGCAATGCGTTTCTTTTAAATATATCATCAAATATTATCTCTACAGACCTTAAAATACAGGGTATATAACAAAACCAGTCCAATACAATAGTAGAGCGGTCTAGAGATTAATTTGGCGAAACCGCTGAGAGGGTTCACTACTGATGAGCCAAGCCCTCTCATTCAATAACTCATATCATTGCAGTAAGGTCTGTAGAGATAATATTTGATGATATTTAAAAGAAACGCATTGCCAGTAAATTTATTTGTGTAAAATTTTAACGATATAGATGGCAATAAAATTTAATTTACAAATAAATAGTGTGTGAGGTTTCGGTAACAGCGTTGTTACCATCTTCAGACAAATATTCGGTATCCTATTCAATACTTTTGTCTGAAGATGGTAACAACGCTGTTACCGAAACGTCACACACGGTCTTATAACCTTGTGCTTATTTTAACTATTAAATAATAAATAATTAGAGAGAATCCATACCGTCATTGTAATCCTGCTATAAACTCATTGTAGGTTGGCTGAATAGGGTTCCCAGGATGCTGCGTAGGCTTCTGGTGTCCGACTAAGTGTTGTGGAGACCTTGTGACACGTCACCGCTTTGTCGAACCAACACCTGGTTGTTACAAAGAGAGATTCTTTTGAAAAATACCAGAAACTATTACTAACCTTAGTTTGTTGTTAGTATACATCAAAATCAACTTTTAGTGACACTATAGACAAATAACTACATCAACCCATTATTAAGGGGGGTCGGTGGAAGGATGGTCTAAACCAGGCCTGGCCAATCCGCGGCCCGCCGTAAAAATTTTGCGGCTCGCCATTTAACTTTATATCTCTTTTGTAACTTTCATTTCTCGTCTGTATATTCAAAAACAGAAAATATATTGAAATAATTAAAATAATTTTTATTTAAAATATGTCCCACAATTTTTAAAATACATATTTGATTCCATAAAAAGGAAGAAAAAAGTTAGGAATAATGGTAATTAATAGAGAAATATTTTTTTAATTTTTAATTGTTATTATTATTTTTATTTTAAAAAAGCAGCCGAAAAATAATAAATAAAAACATTAAGCATCAAGGAAGTATTAAGTATTTTTAAAAAATACATTTTAATGTTAAAATTTTGATATAGTTAAAGTTTTTAGATCTTGTTTACGATTCCTTGCGGCCCGTGGAGTCATTTAGATTAGCCAGGGCTGGTCTAAACAGTCGGTTTTTGACCGCTACGACCCGGGTTCGATTCCCGCATTGGGCACTTTTTTTTCTGATAAAAAAAAATGCTCCAATGGTCCCCGATTCTTGTAAAAGTCCAACCCCACCAGCGAGTGAAAGTAACTAAACGGGGCTCTGGCACATTTGTAAGTGCAAAGTCGAACTGCTTTTCACATGTGTAGACATGTGGTGCACTTACAGTAAAAGCAGTCGCCAACTTCTACCCACCATGATTATCATGGCCTGTACCACGTGTACTAGGGATTAAAAAAAAATATATATATATTATTTAATATCCGACGTTTCAAGGAGATATTTCCCTGAGGAGAATGACAGCGAATCACTAAAACGTCGGGAGCTAAATAAATAATAGGTTGACGTAGCTATAATTTTTCCAAACCAACTTCTGATAAAGAGTCTTCTCTATAAAGAGTCGGTGGACGAGTGGTTAACACCCTCGATTCCCGACATCCATGAACCGGGTGTGGAATAATGGAGATCCACTTCTGGACGTCGAATAGCGACGGCTTGGGTGACTGTAAACAAACAAGCCCCAGCTGCCGCCAACAAAGGACAAGAGCACGGCCTGGTCTGCTGCTGACCAGTTAGGTGTTTTCCTCTGTCCTCTTAACATGTTTTAAATAATGTTAGTTTAAAGGAAACTTTTACCCTCTCCATTCTGTTATTTAGTGATCTGATTTAAATCTTTGCAACAGCCCACAAAAGAATCATCACTGCGAATTCTTCTACCGAATTTTGCATCAAAGTTTTGTGAAACGATTATCAGACATTTCTTCACACCGGGATTAAATCCCACGTTAGACACCTTGTTTCAATATATGTAAATAACCTTTGCATATTATTCATTGTTACAAATATCATAAACTAGGTTGCGTTCTTGTTGAGCGGTACCTAATAAAGTGATTCTGGAACAAATCAACTTGCAGCAAACAAACGATTTTTAAAACTGATAAAACACAATATGGATTAGATACAAGAAAATAAGACATAATCCTAACAGCATTGTTACCGAAACGTCACACACTATTAAATTATTTGTATTAGGTCTTATTTTCTTGGATTTTCAAAACTATAGACAAATAGATTCTCCTAGTTAACTGTTGGTGACAATGGAATCCTTGGTGTTTGCCAAGGCATGTATCTACAAGTATTTTCTTGGCGTAAAACTGAGAAGAGTTTAAGAAGACGCTCTACTTGTCTGGAAGAAGACACTCTCAAGATGGGGAAGCCTCTGAAGAAAACTGTAAATATTTCTGTATATATTCCCCTGTATCGTTATTTATTCTTCTCTCTTTTTCTAAGAAGACACCAAAGAGTTTTACCTTTTTATATGTTAGAGCTAAAAATATTATAAGCATATTGTATCCTTGTTTAACACTTAGTAAAGTAAAGATGTGGTCTCACGCAATTCTGGCCATAACTACCCGTTTCATGATTTTTCAGGATGCCTTGAATGACCAGTTTTTTTGGTCGTTGAGGTACAGCTTGCACCACGCTGATTAGGGCCAACAGCCCGAAACGCGTCCGTGGTTAGCTTTTCTTGATTAATCAAGAATGGGTATTTGGCCAATTCTGGAATAATTAAAAATCAACGAGAATAGTTGATATTTATTCCGATAGATGGCGCAAGCCATCAGCAACTTTCAGTTGCACGATAAGGAGATGTCTTTTTCTAAACTTAGTAAATGGTTATAGTAAATTAGGTAAAAATACAATTAAACATTGAAAATGAATTTTATTTATAATATATAGTATTCAACTTCGAATTTCTCTGAATAGTTTGTTAGCAGGAATGTCTATTTTAGTAAAATCAATAAATAATGCAACGAGTTATAAAGAAACTCCGCTTTTACCGTTAGTCTTTTCTTAGCAATGATATACTGCAATTCCTTCTAATGTAGTTTTCTATCTTTTATTTAGCCATTGACTGTGTTTCGGATACGATTACTGCCTCACTTACAAAGCTCGGAAAGCTTGCCGCATCCTGGATATGTCTGGCCTTATCGAAATAGTTGTGGCAGAGCTTGACTGTATCTTCTTGCCAGACTTCTTCTTGTCTCCAACCGTATTGAAGCCTATTTGCTTCCTTAAAAGTGCCCACAACACCAGAAAGGCTACACTGATGACACTAATGATTCACAAATACCCGATTGTTACTGAAAAACTTTTATTAAACTAACACATCCTTATATACAGAATTATATTTACAAGTTTTTTTATTTCGTTTTTTAATGTGCTAAGCGTATTTACGTAAGTTTGGCCTTAAATACCCATTTTTTGGTTTTCAGGAAGCCACTGGGACCAAAAAATATATTTTGGTCGCAGTGGTTCAGCCCACTCCACGCTGACGAGCGCCAAAAGCGCGAAACGCGTTCGTGGATGGCTTTTCTTGATTTATCAAGAAATTAGGTTGGCCAAATATCAGGGAACAGACTAAATCAATGTTTAGTTGATTTCTGTTCCACCAGATGGCGCTCTGCCTTCTTTAAAGCATATGTGCTCCTGGTCAAGATATGCCATTTTTAATATTTACAAGTATGTAAATCTGGCTGAATAAGAAAAAAAGAGAAATTTACATAATCGGCGTCTCCAGACTGAAAGATTCAATAAAGTGTTTTAAATTATGTCAATTTTCTATTCGTAATCACACACATCACTCACAGCTCATGTAGTAACCTTCCTATAGCTTTCTTGACCTCTTCTAAACAGCTTATTGCAGGTCTTCCTCTCTTCAATCTTTCTTAAACAACAGCTTCTTTTCTAATCTATTTTATTGTTTCTTATCCCCTTGTGTAAAGATGACACAAATTCCATGAGTTCCTGCTCCTCAAGCTGTTTTATGATAAGCAGCCGCTTCTCCCAAATCTCTATTTTGTTCTCAATATACACTAACCCTATACTCCCAGAGCAAAAAAGGTAATTTTCAACTCTACATATTGACATGGTTAATAACTCCGCCTTTGCCGGTCCCAAGCCCGGATGAAAAAGGAGGAGGGGGAGCAGTAACAAGCTCACTTAAAAACCTGGGCTCAGCTGGCCCGGCTGATAGTACCCTGTAAGGGCTCCTAATCCTGGGATACAGGATGAGCAGCATTTGTACTCCATGTTAGGAGCGGCTGCACATGGAGTCTGTTTCTCATGTCAGAGGCGGCCATTTCTTTTGGAGCTAAGTCAGTGGCCTGCTACTGAGTAGTGCTCCCAGTCTTAATGACAAAGGCAGACGCATTCTACTTCACCCAGTCATGATCTCAAGCTTTACAAGCTTGATATCCTAATATGATTGAGAGAGGAGATAAGAAAGAAGAATTAGATGTGGTCCTTTACAGAGAGGTAGTTCTACTTATTTTTATAAAGGACTGCGGCGTGTGATTATAAAACAATACTTAAAGTTTCACCGCATAAGTTTCTTTTCTGTGAAAAATCAATATTTATTTCAAAGAGAAATATTTACTATTTCTAACTTTTTTGGATGAAGTATGAAAGGGTGAAAATATGAAGAGTAATGGCGAACGGAAAAATAAAAGTGTCCAGGGGCGGGAATCGAACCCACATATAAGTTACTTTAAGTATTATTTACGAACAGAAAAATACGTCCAGGGTAGCCTAGTGGACATGACATCTGCCCGGTAAGCGGTGCACACAGTAGTACCACCCCCCCGCCTCCGCGTCGGTTTCCCCGCGTCAACCTCAGAACCTCAGAGGTCCTTGATTCGACGGCAGATTCAGGGAGTACTGGGAACTAAGGGTTCGAGGGCTAAAGGGGGGGGAGTCCTATTGGAGCGTAGGACGGGTTCTTCTAAGTCCGACGAGAGGGCTCGGTCAGCAACCTTGCCAGTGACTCTCGATGACGCCTGTGGGTGAGTGGTCAACCCCAGAGAGCCAGACCATAATGGCGGGCGCGAGGGGCCTACCAATGGCCGCTCGGTGCATGGAGAATGCATCATTCCTTCTGGCTGTGTGTGGATCTAGATTTCAGCGAACTACAGGGGACGCAAGGGCCACTTTGAGCCTATATCGTCCCTGGCTTTGCCGAATTTCCTATCTGCCCGGTAAGCGACGGGGAAGAAGTTTTTCCCGTCCTCTACAATCACTCTAGAGGAGTGAGTGGAGAGGCGTCTCTGCGTGTTGTCCTCCGTAGGGGTGCCACTGACTGACGTCCAGTGAAGCTGTAAGCTGGCCGTCTTTCCTTGGTTGTCTGAGGCGAGGCACACGTGTCTTGAAACTCTTGGGTCTTCGCTCTGTGTGTGCGTCATTGGGAGCGTCCTTGCCGTGCGCGAAAATTGCACCAGGGCTAGGCCTGGTGTTGAAAAACCAAGGGGTGCACACAGTAGTACCACCCCCCCGCGTTCGCGACGTTCCCCGTGTAAACCTCAGTACCTCAGAGGTCCTTGATTCGACGGCAGATTCAGGGAGTACTGGATAAGGGTTCGAGGGCTAAAGGGGGGGGAGTCCTATTGGAGCGTAGGACGGGTTCTTCTAAGTCCGACGAGAGGGCTCGGTCAGCAACCTTGCCAATGACTCTCGATGACGCCTGTGGGTGAGTGGTCAACCCCAGAGAGCCAGACCATAATGGCGGGCGCGAGGGGCCTACCAATGGCCGCTCGGTGCATGGAGAATGCATCATTCCTTCTGGCTGTGTGTGGAACTAGATTTCAGCGAACTACAGGGGACGCAAGGGCCACTTTGAGCCTATATCGTCCCTGGCTTTGCCGAATTTCCTATCTGCCCGGTAAGCGACGGGGAAGAAGTTTTCCTGTACTCTAGTAGGTGGTTCCGTCTCTAGAGTGGGTGGAGAGGCGTCTCTACGTGTTGTCCTCCGTAGGGGTGCCACTGACTGATGTCCAGTGAAGCTGTAAGCTGGCCGTCTGTCCTTGGTCGTCTGAGGCGGCGCACGTGTCTTGAAACTCTTGGGTCTTCGCTCTGTGTGTGCGCCATTGGGAGCGTCGCAGCCGTACGCGAAATTGCACCGGGGACGCCTGGTGTTGAAAAACCAAGGGGTGCACACAGTAGTAACACCCCCCCGCCTTCTCGTCGGTTCCCTGTGAAAACCTCGTGCCTCAGAGGTCCCTGACTCGTCGGCGGATTCAGGGAGTACTGGATAAGGGTACGAGGGCTAAAGGGGGGGGAGTCCTATGGGAGCGTAGGACGGGTCTTTCTAAGTCCGAACGAGAGGGCTCGGTCAGCAACCTTGCCAATGAACTCTCGGTGACGCCTGTGGGTGAATGGTCAACCCCATGGAGCCAGACCATAATGGCGGGCGCGAGGGGCCTACCAATGGCCGCTCGGTGCATGGAGAATGCATCATTCCTTCTGGCTGTGTGTGGATCTAGATTTCAGCGAAATACAGTGGACGCAAGGGCCGCATTGAGCCCATATCGTCCCTGGCCCTGCTTCGCAGGGCCGAATTTCCTATCTATCTGCCCGGTAAGCGGAACGTTGTGGGTTCGATTCCCGCCCCTGGACACTTTTATTTTTCCGTTCGCCATTACTCTTCATATTTCACCCTTTCATACTTCATCCAAAAAAGTTAGAAATAGTAAATATTTCTCTTTGAAATAAATATTGATTTTTCACAGAAAAGAAACTTATGCGGTGAAACTTATTTTTATATATTTTAGTATTTAAACACATATAATATATATATGAATGCTATGTAAATAAAGAAGTTATCAATATTATCAGCCTAGATTCATCATGTAGAATTCCTCTACTAGTGACAAGTTCATCGCCACAATGTGGAGAGAACTTGCACATTCCTGGGATTGTCTCCAAAGAGAAGCTAAAATAAGAATTTAAATTGCCATCTATTGATAAAATTTGTTGTTGTTTCTTATCCTCTTGTGCAAATATTACATAAATTACATGAATCTATGCTCCTTGAGCTGTTTGTTGGTAAGCAGTGGATGATGCAGCATGTAAATTAACATCTGATCTCATGGAATGGGGTGTAGCTTTACTTGATCATGGCACCAGTGGATGATGCAGCATGCAAATCAACATCTGATCTCATGGAATGGGGTGTAGCTTTACTTGATCATGGCACCTTGATCCACTTTGGTGAAAGTCTGACTGTAATTTGAGGCCGTTCCTAACATGGAAGTCTTTGCTGCCGACTCTAACATGAGTACAGACACAGCTCCTCTGTATACCTGGAGATGAACCCTTGCTGAGGTCTATCAACTGGGTCAGTTGAACTCAGAATTTTCAAATAGGTCTTTCTTCTCTTTCTAACAATGCTGCTGTTGGTCCACGACTGCTTATTCATAAGAGTTATTCTGCTTGTTTCACAGCTGGCCTTCATATCTGAAGGTTGTTCCCCTATCTGCCACTTGGGGACACGCCATATAGCAGTCAGCTCTGCCAAGAGAATATAAAATTTATAATTAATATATATTGGCAGAAACAAGGTAATAAGACCAAATCCAAATAAATAAATAGTGTGTGATGTTTCGGTAACAGCGTTGTTACCATCTTCAGACAAAAGTACTGAATGAGAAACTTCACCACAGCAACTCCACCTCATTCAGTACTTTTGTCTGAAGATGGTAACAACGCAGTTACCGAAACGTCACACACTATTTATTTATTTAGATTTGGTCTTATTACCTTGTGTTTATAATCTACTAGCCGAATGACCCGGGCAACGCCCGTGTTTTACCCGATTGAATGTTTTTATTCAAATACTATTTGTTACAATTATAAATTGGCGCCTTAAATAGATGCATATATTAGTTAATAACTATAGCCTATGTGCTTTATCTGCCTATGTACTGTTGGCTTCCGTAGGTAAGACGCTCGTAACTGTATATAGAATACCGCCATTGCGCGCGCACAGGGAGGTCACGTGCTCGCTGGCAACCAACGGGCACGCGCCGCCGGCAGGGGGGGCATTACGTCACTCAAGGTCACCGTTGCGCCAACGATGACACGTGATCGTAGCCGACCAATAGGAGGGCGCCGGCAAACCATGACAGAGGCCTAGGACTGATTAGGAGGCCGATGAGGAAAGACGGTCGTGACTATATATAGTAATAATCCAAATTGTGCCATATCTATATATTGGCAGGTAATAATTTCCTATGATATCAAATAGTATAAACCTTTACTACACAATGAGAGTAATTATTCAGGGGGTTTGTTTAGCTCATCAGTGAAGAACCCTCTCTGTGGTTTTGTCCAGTCAATAGGTGAAATATTTTAGAACTGCTCATCCACAACAAAAACAACAGGGTTATTATCAATATACATTACACACACAACAAAACTGAGTTACTTAAAATAAAAGTAGCAATCAATACACTACTCTGTGTCATATAACAATTGACAAAAAAAAAAATCCAGTCCTTTTTACTTCTCTATTAACATACGTTTTTTTTTTTGGGGGGGGGTCTGGCTCATCAGTGTTAAACCCACTTTGTGGTTTCACCAACTCAAGTCACCCAGAATGATCTTTACTTAAATAAATAACCTTCACTATGATGATGACACCACACTGTTGTTGTTGTTTCTTATCCCCTTGTGTAAAGCTTACACAAATTCCATGAGTTCATGCTCCTGGAGCTGTTTTATGATGAGCAGCGGCCTCTCCCAAAGGTCCTGTTTAGTGCATCTAATGCAAGCCAAAATGTGTTCTGGAGCTGTAGGTGCCAAGCTACATTTTGGGCAAGTGGGGTAGATTTTGTTATTATTTTCTATCTTCAATGGCTTGAGATGGCCTGTTCTAAATCTTGTTAGTGTTGTTTGATGCTGTCTATTTCTGATGTTCAGAGCTCCTCCTGGGTTCACTCCACTGTACCAACTGTGCTTAGGTGGGATCCTCCAGTTCTTGTTTATTTTTGTTTTGACTACTGTTTCTATTTCTTTAAAAGTAAGTTTATTTTTCTGTGGCAAAGGTTCTTTTGTGCCTTTTTTCGCTAGCACATCAGCAGCTTCATTGCCTTCAATTCCAACATTTGAGGGTATCCATTGAAGGTGAATTTTTGAGGTTTTTGAGTTTTTGGAGATAGCCAATTATGTTCCTGCTTACTTTGTCTCTGAGTTCCCCTGTGTGACTCAAGTGTTGTATGGCACTTCTACTATCAGTAAGAATCCAGATATCTTGATATGACACCACACTACTAGCAGAAATCAAAGAATACCTTAAAGAGATTATTAGGAAAATTTAAACGGAGAAAGGGAAAATTTTGTTTTAAAAATTCAACAAGATCTCAAAATTATAACTAATGATAATATATATTTTTTTTGTAATTCATCAAGAAAATATAGTTGATCGTTTCATATTCTTAGGATCCAGGATTGACAAGCTTACTTAGAGGAAGTAAAACAATTTTAGTAAAACACATTTTGGCTTACATTAGATGCACTAAACAGGAATTTGGGAGAGGCCACTGCTTATCATAAAACAGCTCGAGGAGCATGAACTCATGGAATTCGTGTAATCTTTACACAAGGGGATAAGAAACAACAACAACAAAAAAGAAGAATAGCACTAGGAATGGATGTAATGATGAAATTGGACAATATTATGAAAGATAAAGACATTTTTCTTAAGAGACAAAGAAGTAGAGACATTGGTATTCCCTGTGGTCATTTATAGATGTGAGAATTGGACTCTCAGAAAAGAAGAAAGAAAAATAGTTGAAGACTGAAATGTGGACATGGAGAAAACTACTCAGAGTTCCATGAACAGATAAAAGGACAAATGTTTCAATCTTAAATGAAAGTAATCCTGGTAGATCCCTAGAATTCCAAAAATATGCAAATAAAGACAGACCTTATTTTTTGCTTATCCCTAGTTTAGTACACGTGGTACAGGCCATGATAATCATGGTGTGGTGGGTAGAAGGCGACTGCTTTTACTGTAAGTGCACTACATATCTACACATGTGAAAAGCAGTTCGACTTTGCACTTACAAATAAATATGCCAGAGTCCTGTTTGGTTAATTGCACTCGCTGGTGGGGTTGGAGTTTTGCAAGAATAGGGGGACGTTGGAGCATTTTTTATTTTTTTTATCAGAAAAAAGTGCCCAATCCGGGAATCGAGCCCGGGTTGTAGCGGTTGAAAACCAACGGTTTATACTAGCCTTCCACTGACCCCCCCAAGACTGACCTTCTTCGGACATATGATGTGAGCAAGTAGTTTAGAATAGATGTTGGGAAAGATTGAAGGAAGACCTGCAATGAGCTGGCTAGAAGGGGTCAAGAAAGCTACTGGAAGGTCACTAGATGAGAGTGATGGTCCCTAACAATTCAATTTGAAGAATTTTGTCCATAGTGTCACCAATATGATAAAGCACAATATGGATTATAAACACAAGGTAATAAGACCAAATCCAAATAAAGTGTGTGACGTTTCGGTAACAGCGATGATGAATTCAGTACTTTGATGTCTGAAGATGGTAACAACACTGTTACCGAAACATCACACACTATTTATTTGGTCTTATTACCTTGAGTGTCACCAATAGTCGACTTGGGGGACACTACATGCTATATCTATTTATAAATAAAATCTGCTTTTCACATGTGGTGCACTTACAGTAAAAGCAGTCGCTAACTACCCACCATGATTATCATGGCCTGTACCACGTGTACTAGGGATAATTAAAAAATAATAATAAATAAATAAGTGCCATGTTTCTACTGTCCTTACTGCGATACTAAAAATATTGAGAAGCTTTGAGGACAGAAATAGCAAGGCTTTTTTACAAACTAACAAAAACTTAAATCACCACCAATAAGCCAGGCCTTCCC
>CP092865.1:3877924-3920016 GCA_030710605.1 Cordylochernes scorpioides
CTTGGCTGCATACATGTCCAGAGCCTTGCGCACCTGCTGCAAAGCCCTTCCCAGCTCCTCCAGTGCAGGCTGCCTCTCAGTATGCTCCCTGGCTCGCCTCACCACCGGGTCTCCAATTTTCTTAACACACACACAAGCTGTCTGGTTTCAATTAAACTATGGGTTCACCCACTGATGACCCCCTGCTTTCATCACAGTGAAATTATTTAAAAATAATAATTCATTAGAAAGTTCATTTTCCTATAATTATTTAGGGCCTTGCCATTTTTGAATTAAGAAATATCTGTAAAATTAAATATACCAGGTTACTTTGAAGGCTTTACTACATTTACTATAAATGTTTGGGACCTACTTGTATATAAAGACTGGATATAAATACAAATTTGTAATATATGAAAATAAAGGCCATCAACTAGCAGAATGACTCAATAAACCAACATAAATTTGTATCATTTGCCTTACATGGCTTATGAATTTTGGTGCCAATTTTGTATTTAATTTTGTGAGATCTTGATTTTTAATAGATTGTGGGTCAAAATAACAGAATACAATAATAAAAGGATGTATATGGTACTTACTTTGAGCCCATCCAGCCTGGCAACATAGACACTCTTGGTCTGGTTCTCCCCCTCATCATAGAGCCAGTTCTCTGTCTCCTCCAAGACATTCATTATGTGACTCCGGTCCTACAACACATCACGTGAGCACACAACAACCTGTCAACACACACCACACAACTTACACTCTCTGTCACGTAAGGCTTGTACGATTCTTCCAGGCCTGCCCTCATCTCGTACAGATATTCCTCCATGGAGTTCTTGGCATCTACCCTCTCCTTCTCCAGCTTGTCCTGAGCCACCATCTTGCCCTGTACACCACCCCAGCTGTGAGTACACCTATCTCTGTGCTGAACAGACACTTACCTCTCTCTCAAACAGGTTGTCCAGCTCTGTTCTAGAAAGACTGTACACCATGGCTTCAATATCCAGGTCTATGGACTTCACCATCTTCTTTGACTTCTTGCTCTGGGGGGAAGTGGCAGAGGCCTTCTTGGAATCAGCCTGCACACAGCTCATTACAGCTTATTTTCATTTGGGAACACAACGTGAATAAATTTCATTCGGGGTAGATTTCATAAATAATACTTTACATGACTAGAGCAGCATTTTATTGGCTCTCTAACTGGTAAAATTTGCTAAACAATTTTGAAGACACTTTTAAACAAACAAAAAAAATTGTATATTAAAGTGAAACTACACACAAGTTGAAAATTCCTTTTTAAAGAATTAATAATAAAAAATTCTGTAAAAAATATTTTTAACATTTCTTAATGCTGAGAGTAAAAATTTCCAATGGCCAGTCAAAATGATCTGTGGACTAGTGTTAGTACACAGGACCAACATTTGAATATCATTGGGCTAGAGCCTACGGAAATGGTCTTTTTTTTTTTTTCCTACAAATCTAGCCAACAACCTACCTTGGAAGCATCTGGCATTGGTTCATCTGAAGGCTTGGCAGCTTGAGTCTACAGACACCAATACTCTCATCACACAGGATTAACACACATTCTCCTTAGATATGTAAACCTAAGAGTAATCATTCAAACCTCCTTTTACAGCTGTTACTCTTCTGAAGATAGGTTTTGGAAGCTTGGGCTTAAACATTATAACAAATAAAATTTTACATATAACTAGTAAAAAAGTACAAAACCTCAGGTTTTTGAGGTTATTACTAAAGTGTCATTGGAGGACTATATCACTGATTACCTTTTCTTACCAAGGATCATTGAGAACCACACCTTGAAGAATGAAGGTGTTGGCTAAATTGTTAGAATCATCTGGAAGTAAAGAAGAAGAGAATTGTACAGAAATGATGTTTCATGATGGCCAACCTCAATGTCCATTTGTATCAAAAAATACATTGATGGGCAAAACTTAAGTTGTACCTTTCAGCATGTATAATGAGATTCAGACAATAATTCTGAAAGATATTAGTGACCTTTATTGAAGATATGAGATAATCAAGTGTGAACAAAATTGTCTGCTTCAAAAAATAAGACAACCGGTCGATATCAAAGACTTTTTCCCTCTTTTTTTTTTGACGTGACAACGTCTTAAATTAGGTTGCGGCTGGGAGTCACTTATGAAAAAGTGTAACGCCCGGTAATGTTACGATGAGTCACCGAACGAGAGTGCTGCGCGCGCAGCGCTAGAGAATTAGGCGCATTGAATCGGCGCATGCTTGTCTCTGTCTTTGTCTTTCTCGAACGTTCTTGGCGTTGGAAAAACAAGAAAGCGTCATAATACAAGTTCACACGTGTGGTTAAAGTATCGTCAGCTGTGTCTGTAGTGAAAATGTGGAGTGCTTAGATTCGTCATTTACAACAACTACAACAATAAAGGTAAATAATTGTACACTGATATTTCATTATCGTAAACTATGATTGATTGATTAATTGTTAGATTGACACAAAAGTTGAGAAACTGAGTTTATAGGTTATGTCATACTATTGATAAATGTTGATAGTGTTAAGTAAATTATTAGTTTAAAATTAATTAATTAATTAATTATTATTTTACAAATTTTAAATAGTTTCAAATTTATTTAGCAAAAATTTGAACCTTCGATCTGAATAAGTGTTTTGATTTTCAAATTGATTCTTTAAAATTAAAAATTCATCCATTCAATTTCAAATGTTCAACAGGAATCACCACTCTCAAAACAATGGAAAAGGTGCCTTCAACTTCCAGTACTTCAATGGAGACGGAGGATATCGTGCCGTCAACGTCTGCAGTACCTTTCGTTGTTCCACACACCACCTCTACCGCCAGAACGAATGCTCAGCGACAACGTGAGTACAGACTACGAAAAGCATTGACCAGAACTCCTGAACAAGTAAGAGCCTTTGCAAAAGCGGCTGCGGAGAGGCAACGCAGGTTCAAGCTACGTAAATCTGCTAACATAGCCCTCACCAGCGGTACGTCAGAGTCACCTGCTTCAACGTCTTGTTCTGTGGTGGAGAGAACAAGCGTTCCTGTCGTGGCGGAGAGAACGAGCGTTCCCCTAACTAACGCTCAACGGCAACGTGCATTCCGACAACGTAGAGCAGCATCTTCTCGGACTGATGTACAACTGACTACTTCTTCAAGCCAAACAGCAATACAACTGGAACAATCCACCTGGTATACCAAATGGTCATCGTCAATACGGAGATTTCAATCTACTTTCCTGGACAACGATTTTGGCCATGCTTGCTCGGTTTGTGACAGATTGTGGTTCAAGAATGACCTTAAAACCATCACTGCACTACAACTGAAGGTAATCTCGGATTGGTACGTTAAGGAAAATCGGCAGCTACGCAAGGAGGATTATACAAAGTCTTGCAACACCTGTAGACAATCACTGAATAAGCGTAAGCTTCCTACTCTCGCAAAGGTCAACGGCTTCTCATATCCTGACATACCTCCAGGTCTACCGCCTCTGGATCCTATCAGTGAATGTTTGGTCTCACCGCGCCTTCCATTTATGCAAGTCCTATCATCGTCCTATCCTCAACAAAATCACTCAAATAGGAATTAGTTAAGTTTAAGTTTACATGTACAATGTTTTAGTAAACAAAATATATTTCTATAGTTAAAATTTGTGCAATTCTTATTTTCATTCAATTCCTTGTTCCTATTGTGCAATTTAATTATATTCATATCAATAAATATTCTACCGTTGTCACGTAAAATCTTCGCCCGTAAAACCGACTTTACAGGCAACCATTGCACCCATAAGCCATCCATTCTCAATGTATAACCTGTCATTTCCTCCCCCCATCATTTTTTTTTCTATATCTTTTTTCTTTGTCTCCATGAGTGTTTTCCTTATGGTGAGACTTCAAGGAAAAATGGGATGCTAATGCCAAAATCTCAGCAAATAAAGCTTATTCCTAAGAAAGCAACACTTACTTGGTCCTCAGCATCCACGTTGTTGGCCATGGGGGCATCCACGTCTCCATTAGCTGCCGTGGGGGTGGAAGCTTCCTGGTCAACCTCCATGGGCTCCGTCGACTCCTTGTTCTCCCCATTCAGAGGAGCCTGCTGCTTCTCCAGCATGGTAGCTGAGCTAATGGAGAAAATCCCGTGCAGGTTGACCCTGGCTTTCACTTTCACCTTCGAAGTCTCACCGTTAGCGGAGGGCACCACGTTCTTGATAGTAAACCTCCCTGGAAACAATTTCATATACTTTAGGTTAACACAACAGGGGGGAATACCCAGACTTATAACACGCAGATTTTTTTTCAAGCAAATGACTTAAGCTCTATTCATGCAATTCTAGTCTGTCCCACACTTGTTACATTCAGGTTACTATACAAAATAGTAGACTGTGGCTGTAACCATGTTCCAGCAATATTACTGTGATATGTTAAGGAATATAGGTTTAAATATACCTTGTTATATATATGTCAATATACACTATATTTTCATATGTATGTATATCATAGACAGTTCCAATATATATGAACATGCCAGATGGCAATTTCGTGTATCACAAACAAGTTTTATTGAGAATCTGTCACACCCAAGGCAGTGTAAGGTCCAGTTTCATCAAGTCGAGAGTTTTACGACCAGAAGCGGACACCGACAAACAGAACATATCTACTACTCTTGCAGATCACACCCTCCTTAGGTACCATCTATCCTACCTAGCCCCTTGTGTTACCCATAGATCCTGAAACCACTTGGCCCCATGACTGCTAGCTCTTGTGATACGACATATTATTTATATTCCCTCTCCTTGTAAATATTGCTGCAATATTTTTGCTTCTTGCAAGATAAATAGTAATAAAGATGGAGGCTTATGCAAGTATTAACCATCCTCCACAAAGTGGTAGAGGGAAGAAAAAAATGTTTACAAAAACTATTATATTCAAATTAATTATATTTTGAGGCCTGGCCAGATCAAACAAAGGCACTAAATATGTCTTTAATATATTAAGAAAACTAACATTTTTGCATTCTTTCTAATTTTATATATTTATTATATACAGCCAACCCCCCCTAAAACAAATGTGGGATATAGCCAACCTTTACTTATAAACAAACCTGAAATAAATCCCCATTTTATAATACAGTGAGCTATGGCTTTAGTGAACCACAAGTTTATTCCCATAGTTCCACTTTTTATATTTATATATGGAAGCAATGGTCGCCTCTCCCGTCAAAATAAATGTCAGAATCTGACGCCATCTATTGACCGTCGCCGCAACTAGCGGCATCGGGTCGGTGACGGTCAATAGATGGCGTCAGATTCTGACGTTTATTTTGATGGGAGAGGCGACCATTGCTTCCATGGATTAATTTCCTCCCGGCAAATTTTCCATCTATGTTTTGCCAATAGATTTGGCCCAGCCACATTGCCAGCAAAACACCTCTTTGGTAGATTGTGAGGATTCCATTAGATCCCGTGTGGATCTCATGGAATAAAGTCCGCCCTAGACTGACGAGGGCCATTAGCCCGAAACCATGGTCTCTAGGTGGACGCTTATCAGTTTGCCAAAGTTGGTGTTGTGGCTTTGTCACCGACCCGATGCCGCTAGTTGCGGCGACGGTCAATAGATGGCGTCAGATTCTGACGTTTATTTTGACGGGAGAGGCGACCATTGCTTCCATGGATAATTTCCTCCCGGCAAATTTTCCATCTATATTTATATATATAATGAAAAATATATTGATTAAATAAGGCAATGAATAAATATTTTTGACCAAAGACTACATTGTATTTATAATGAATTTTGACAAGAATGAATGGCAGTTCTCTTTTAATGATTAATTACCTACTTATAGTCCATCAACTAAGTGTAAATATTTAGCATAATATACATAGCAATATATACAGTAGAACCACCATGAAAAGACACCTCTTCTACAAAATTACCATTTTTACTATTTAGCAACTCTCCGGTAAGAGGACACCTCTCCCTAAAGGTCACTTTGGCTCTGCAATTAGGGGTTGTCTTTTCAGAGAGGTAGTTCTACTGTATGTACAATGCTATGGAAGCCACCACCCACTCACCTATGTAGCTGTTGCTAGATGGAATGTGGTTGGGATTGGCATAGTAGGCATCCAGAGAGAAGGCTGACAGGCGGTAAAAGGTGAGCAGCTTGGAGAAGGGCACCTGGTGATTCTGAGGGAACACCTCCATCTCCCTGCAACATTGTCATCGGGGGTGAGCCCAGTCCTGACAGCTGAATGGCTGGTTCCATCCCTGCTCCTTCCATGCTGCTGTTGCTCCCACTACTTACCTATTCTTCAAGTTCTGCTTCTTGGCCGGAGGCTGCTCACTTATCAAATCCCCATTCTGACCACCATTACTTTCCACACTGGTGAAGAGAGCCCCATCAAAACACATCATTATTGCCTTTTGCTCTAATTAAATATTAGCTTAGATGTAAGGGCCTTTTTTTTTTTGCCTCTTAAACATATTGCCAAGTCATGCATGAATGGAATAAATTTACCATTCTAAGCCCTAGCTAGCTTTTTTATATAAATTTCAGTTCTATCAAGAAGTAAGAAGTATCAAGAAGCATGCTTTAGACAATGCTTATTAGTATATAAGACATTTTAGCAAAACTTCTGACTGTCCTATTGGGAAGGTTTGTTTGGCTTATCCTCCCGGTGGTTTCACCAACTTAATATATCACGCCGCTCTATATTGTATTGGACTCTTCTGCTTCTGTAACTGAAAACCTTCAAGCTAAAATGTGGCTTCTCATTTCACATATATATGTTACATTAAAACTTTTATTTTATTTTAAAATTATAAGTCCTAGAACAAACTACTCTGTTAAGTCGACCGCCAGATGTCGTGGCTTTCCCTATATAAACCTAATGTTTTTTCCAGTTGGCCGGCTCAAATCTTTCTGTAGATATGTAAATATGTATAATTTTTGTTTTCTTCATTCTTCACACTTTAAGTAAGGTTTCATCTTTAATTTTGTCTATCAGCTCAATATTAAAGCAAATAATGATTTAAACTATTTTTATTATTATTACCACAACTGCAATATCACAAACATACTCATGTATCCTCAAAATAATCAGCAAATAATAATTCTATATCTCAATAATATTTTTTGTAATATATATATACAGTTAAACCTGTCTATAGCGCCCCCTCTTGGGACTCACCAAAATAGGGTGCTATAGACAGGTCACTTTTAATGTAAATTGCATCGTACTACATATTTAAAATATGTTTAAAATTACAAACCAATTAAAAATCTTCAGTTATAAATATCTACGCTGCGCGCGTTTGTTTTTTGTAAATATTTCTGGTGGGATCAAGTCTATATTATAGTAAGCCCGTTGAAGAGCGATTAACGCTTGAAAGCTCGAGTTTTTTTAACCCGGCATTGCGCGCGCCGGGTGAAAATTACCCATGGCGACATTTGAGTGTAGAATTAACCAATAAAAAATCAGTTGGAGGAGATGTGGTTTCGTTTAGCTTCCTGACTCATCATTTAGTCTAAAGCTTTGGTTTCACATTTTGAAAGCTCTCACTGAAATTCCATCTATTGTCACTGTCGGGTAAAAATTACCCGGCGCGCGCACTCACGTAATTTTTTTTGTTGCATATTTCTTTGATAACTTTTTTTGAAAGAGAGAAATAATTGGAATTAATAATTTAAAAATAACTATAATAGGTTGATATATTTATCAGCCTATAATTCTATATAAAATGGAAGGAAGAAGGTCATATTTATTAGATCAGGAAGCAATTATTAGTAGAAGGTTATATTGAAGAAGATCATCTAAGTGAACATTTTTCTGGAAGTGACACTGGGATATATTCAAATATGGGAATTTGGGGGATAAAGGAATTATCCCACAAACACATTTTTATATAGGGAGAGCCTCGAAAACCAAATGGTCCAAAAATTTTCTTTCACAAACAGTAAAGCTGAGAACGCCTAATGTATTAAAAATTTACCAGGCTTGAAAGGTGAAGAAGCAAAAAATTAAAATACCCATCTAGAAGTTCTTTAGAAGAAAATTCTTGAAATGTTTGGCCCTTGAACTCATCAAATAGCAACTAAATCAAAGAAAAAAACATTTCTTCACTGCCTAGAGGACTAAGTAAAAAAAATCTTTTTTTTTTTTTGCAGATAGGTTAATTGAAATCATAAATGTATACTCTAAATATTTATTTCAATTAATTTTTAGAAGGCACTTCAAACCATCAAGAAGGTCAGGAAGATAAAGCTTCCTACCAGATGTAGAGTGTCCCTCCAGTAGGGACTGGAAGACCTTGACTTTGTGCCAACAATGTACAAAGCCAATTTATAAAGGACATACAATTGTGGTTTGCAATGATTGTATATAGTTTTTTTAATTTTCCTCATGAAATTTTATATTTTTAATATTGGAAAGGAGCAATAGATTCCTATTTTAAAAACCACTACCAATTTTGAGCATTATTCAAGAATAATTTTTAACATGTTTAATCTGTGTAAAAAATATAAAAATTTTATTAATAATTGCATTTTTTGAAAATTATAATGCTGTTACTTTGAAATAAAAAAGGTTTTGTTTTTCCTCAGACAATATTTATGTTCAAAATACATAATTTTATTATCGGGTATATTTTACCCAGCGCGCGCGAGTAGTTACATTTTTAGCGCACGCGCTCGAGGGTTAAGATTTTGTATATCTCACCATGCCTAGAGAAGAATGCTTTAATATACTGACTAACATCAGCAATACCACATTGCTGGTAAAAATCTAAGATTGGAACTAGAGCCAACAGCTTGAAACACTATGTTGATGTATACATAGTGCAAGACATCAACAACATTCAGTTACACAATAAGATTGTTTAATTTTACCACTTCATCTTATTTTTTTTCCTTTGTTAATTTTTTATTAGAATTTGACAGATTGGAATACCATAAAGTACAAAATGGGCAGGAACAAACAGTCGTGTAATCTCAAATTGAACTACCAGTATTACAAAGCTAAGAGAAAAAGCTGGATACCATTTTCAAACTCTCGATTTGGACTAGCCCACTGGTCAAAAAGATGTAAAAAAAAAGAACAATGTGGCACCACTTACCCTTCCTCACTCTTGTTAGCGTCCCAAACCAGCTTGATGGCGTAGGGCTGCAGGTCTGTGATGCTGAAGTCCCGGACCTTGAAGGTTGGAGAGAGCATGGCACACTGGAGGACACAACATTTATACAATCACTGGCTGAAATTCGGTAAAGAAGGGATTCTTAGGTGTATAAAAACTATTAAAATGTGTCTGTAGATTACTTAAAGCTCCAAGATAAACTGATAATTTGTTGTTTAACTTGGATTTTACATATTTATCCATTACCTAATGTTTGTCCATGTAAATTCTAACTGTAATATATATAAATTGTAGTGTATTTTCAATATATACATAATTGGTTTTAAAAAAATGAAATCCATTTTTAAAATGAAAGTTTAACCTTGTCTATATCCTAAGCTCTTAGCATATCTTATCAGTTCTTATCATAAGCTCCATGCCAAGGAAAAAAAAAGGCTAAGATGAAATCCAAGTTGAGTTTATATTTTACGAATGTGTGTGTGTCTTCTTTCTTATCTCCACGCAATCATATTAGGATATCAAGTTGTGACCCTTGATGGTATCTGTTTCACAACCATCATGACTGGGTGAAGTAGAATGTGTCTGCCTTTGTCATTAAGACTGGAAGCACTACTCAGTGGCAGGCCGACTTAGCTCCAAAAGAAATGGCCGCCTCTGACATGAGGAACAAACGCCATGTGCAGCTGCTCCTAACATGGAGTACAAATGTGGCTCATCCTGTATCCCTGGATCAGGAGCCCTTACAGGGTACTATCAGCCAGGCCAGCTGAACCCAGGTTTTTTATCGAGCTTGTTACTGCTCCCCCTCTTGTGTTCTTTTGGCCTGCTGCTTTTTCAGGATTAGATGGTTTCAAATTATTCACAGCCATGACCTGGAATTTAATGTAGCATTGGGATCTTTTTTTTTTTTTGTAAGAAAAAATTGCCCCAATGCCGCCAATTCTTACAAAAACCCAACTCCACCAGTAAGTGTGAGTAATCTAATGGGGCTCTGGCACACTTGTAATTGCAAAAGTCAAACTGTCATTGTAAGCAGTTACAGTACTACCTACCTGTAGAGCACAGCCTCTGGCCACAGCTTCATCCAGGTTCAGTGTAGTACTGGCCTCCTTCTTGAACACCTTCGAGACGAGCTTCTTGATGGCGGGGATACGGCAGGAGCCTCCCACCACCTCCACAGCATCCACCTCCTCTGGCTTAAGGCCTGCGTCGCGCAGGACCTGCACCAGGCAGACCTCCACCTTTGCCAGGAGATCTGCCATCAGCTCCTCCAGCTTGTCCCGGCCCATACGTCCGTTCACATCCCTGTCTTCCATCAGGCACTCAATGTTGAGGGGCAGATCCGTGGGGTTGGCGCTCAGCTGCTTCTTCAGCTTCTCGCACTCCTGGCCCAGCCGGATCACTGCCCTCTTGTTGGAGTACACATCCAGCTTGTACCGGGTCCTGAACTCCTCAGCAAAGTAAGCTAGCATCCGCTGGTCAATCACTCGGCCTCCCAGCGCAGACTCGCTGACTGCACTCAGCATCTGGAGACATACCAACATCAATCCAATTCTATAGTGTCATGTGTCAGAGAGGTTAGACCTACCTTTAACTTGCCTTTGTTGAAGGCACAGATGGCCACTTGGAGTGCAGAATGACCCATGTCAACAAAGGCAACATTCTTTGGCTTGTCCTCTGGAAGGTCTTGTTTGTAGAAACCATATGTGAGGGCCACTAGACACAAAGTTCAGATTCCTCATCCCAATGCACACATGCCAGCACATACCTGCAGTGGGCTCATTGAGGAGACGGAGAACATTGAGGCCGGCAATACTGGCGGCATCTAGGAGAGCCCTCCTCTCTGCATCTGTGAAGTACATAGGAACCTGCACACAAACATGGCTTACTCCAGGGCAGGAAACTGGAGGAATATTCCTTAACATTTAACCTTTAAACCTAACTAGACTTGGCACATAGATCCATCTAGAGGTTCATTGCTTCCAATCAAACCAATTGGTTTGAATTGTCTTCAACTGTCTGTGTGGGTTTTAAATAATTTGGTTCCATTTTTCTAACCTAGATATTTAAAAAGGGAAGAAAGGGAGTTATAAAATGTCATTACCTTCCTTAGTTTCTCTCAATTTCTGGCCAAGGCATTCTGATTTGCAAAACCAACTGCTAAATATTGAGGTCCAAAGCTTTAAACTCAAATATATGAGCAGAAAAAACACAAGGTAATAAGACCAAATCCAAATAAATGGTGTTGTTATATTACCTTATTGGTCTTATTACATTGAGTTTATAATCTATAATCCAAATTGTGCAAATCACATTAGCAGATAGAAAATTACATTATTAAAAGTGATGCCCTAGCTGCAGCATTGTATTGACCCCATTCTATAGCTCCCCCCCACATGTCTGGAACCTTCCAGAATCCCAAGTACTCCCTTAAACTTTTCTAGAACTTTCCTGTAATGCATTGCTACTTCCTTGTGAGGAGTACAATGGCATTAATCACCAACTTGCTATGACCTAATATCTAACCTGGCATTGTCCAAGTTATTTGATGCATTCAAGTCCCCTTACACCAAGTAATTTGACACAGTAAATAAAACCAACTTCCCTTTTTTAATGGGCAATACAACTCTAAACATATTTTCATCTCTAAACAATAAGAGATAACCCAATTAATTAATATTACTAATTAGTAGAACCTCCATATAAAAGATTGCTTTTATCATCCATTCTATTATATCCACTTTAATATTGAAAATGGGGGAGTTCATTCATTTTATTCTGGAAATTTCTGGACCACCTAAGTGTCAAATATTAACTCAAACATGGGCTAAAACCAGCTACTACACATAACTTATTTTTGACCCTACCAACACATTTCTTAAATGGTTATAAACACAAGGTAATAAGACCAAATCCAAATAAATAAATAGTGTGTGACGTTTCGGTAACAGCGTTGTTACCATCTTCAGACAAAAGTACTGAATCTGAAGATGGTAACAATGCTGTTACCGAAACGTCACACACTATTTATTTATTTGGTCTTATTACCTTGTGTTTATAATCTATAATCCAAATTGTGCCTTATCTTCTTTAATGGTTGTAAACATGTTCCTTATCACACAGACAGATTACTTACGGAAATCACACAATCGTTGACTTTGATCTTGAGGGCAGACTCTGCAATCTCCTTCAGCTTGGTGAAGAGCATGGCTGTGATCTGCTGGCTGTTGAAGACACAATCTTCATCCAGGTAGTGCACCTTCACTCCAATGTTCTGGTCTGACATCTCCACCATCTCATAGGGCAAGGACTCCAGCTGCTTCTTCATCTCTGGGTCCCTGTATTTTTTGCCAAGCAGCCTTTTGAAACCATACACCGTGTTCTTCACATTGGTCACCTGCTGGTTTTTGGCTGAGACTCCCAGAGACCTGCTGTGGTGGCCAAAGCCCACATAGGAACTGTCAAAACACAACACCTGTCAGCCCAACTTTATATATTTCACATGGAACTAAGAGATATGTAGAACGACTGACTCAAAGATGGCTGCTCTCCATGTTAGATCTCATCTGAAGCTAAGTCAAACTGCCACAGTGTGTGCTTCAGAATCAACGATAGACTGCTTGACCCATTGTGTTTTGGATACGAACCATAGGAGACTGATGCAAATCAATATATAGCTATGCAAATATGCACATATTAATCAAGTTGCAGAGATTTCAACCTAAAAATAAAATAGGAGAAGAGCCAAAAGAGAGGTCAAGGCTCTGTGATGGAACTGCTGCCTCAACCTTCTGTCTGTTTGGTCAAATGGCACGATTTTGTTTACTCCAGGACCATTTAGACCTAACTTAAGCCTTCGAATTCACCACATAAACAATGCTTTAATGCGATAAGGCACAATTTGGATTATAGATTATAAACACAAGGTAATAAGACCAAATCCAAATACCACTGCTGTAGTAAAATTTCTCATTCAGTACTTTTGTCTGAAGATGCTAACAATGCTGTTACCGAAACGTCACACACTATTTATTTGGATTTGGTCTTATTACCTTGTGTTTAATGCTTTAATGTATTTATCAACTGGATTAAAAGAGTAGTTATAATTTTCTCTTTGTTCAAAAATGTATTAATTCAACTTTAAAAGTGATTACAACAGATATTTCTATAACAATTTTATATTTGTTGACCTAGAGAAAAATGTCTACTAGAGGTGAATGTTGTGATGAAATCTAACTTTAATTCAATCGAAATCTGTTCCCTTTGGGTGTCAAAGAGGTTAGACTATACAGATCAGCCAATTATGAAGCACCATTTCATCTCTTCCTATCTTCTAAATCCGGACCATTTTATCTGGTGAACCATCCGATTATTTTAAAATATGATCATTTTGGCACAAATGCCATTTCTTTAAAAGTTCAAATCTATAGAGTTAATGTAGAATGACAGAGGTAACAATGAGCTCCAGTACACCTCATTGTTTATTTATGTCTATGGCGTAGCAAACATTAATGTTGATGTTTTTTTCTCAAGTTTTAAAATATTTTTTTCATTTAGAATAGATTCAACAATCTCAATAATGAATTTTAGTGATATAGCTGTTTAAGAAACTCATCAAACAAAAAGAGATTGTCTGTATAGCATTCCTATTTACCAAACAATAAAAATGTCTAATTGAAAATATTTTTAAAGTCAAAATGTAAATAAATAAATAAAAATGGTATGTGATGGCTTCTTTGACAATTTTCTCCTATAAACTTTTTGGAAATAAAACTGTTAAAAAATTGTGATTTAAAAATGGGATAAAATTATAGGTGCTCAGATTATAGTAAGTTGAATTAAAGCAATTAAACTATATTATAATTAGATTTAAATGTGAACCACTAACCTAAATGAATCTTCCATTATTCATTCTATATTATATATAATATAAAAGGGCATTCGCACAATGCTAAAAGATATTGGTTTTCATATCTTGAAAGTTTCAATATAAATCATTGTTGGATATCTATATAAATTGTTTTAATCTTATTCAACATGATAAGTATATAAAAGTCAATTTGAAAAATACCAACTTATACTCTCTTTAATCCAAGGCTTTATGCCTTATATAAAGGAATTAATTTTTAGGTTAGGTTAAATGGTGTTAATGAACAATTTTGGAATGGATAGGGAAGTGTATAGTAAAATGTTTTTACAATAAATTTAATAATTTTCAAAATATTTAATTTTAAATTATTAATATTAACATATTAAGTTATGAAATAATATATTAAGGATTTATGAACGTATAATAATGTAAAATAAAAAATGCCAAAAGATTGCGGGCGTACATTGTATTCCATTTGTTACATAATACTCAGGTATTTTTTAAAATACAAAACAAAGTGAACAAGAGCGTACGAAATAAAGAAAGAGTAATTGCTTAATACTTTTCCATTTATGGTATTTTTTTTTTACTTACGGGGTAGCTCGAACGCTGTAATCATTGGCAATAGTTTCTATTCCTCCAGCTCGAGCGACGGCAATATAACAATTTTCGTTACCAAAATCTATTCCAATCACAGACATTTTGTATTTATAGTACTTTTTTTTATTAGGCAAACTTTCACGTGCTCCAGCGAGGGAGAAATAAATATACAGAAGAAGAAGTATCTAGAACAAATGCTTCAGTACTAGAATTCTACTAGAAAAAGAAACAGAGTTGCTGGTTACTTATAAATATTTAAAATTAAATCCACGCTTTCTTGAAAAGTACCTAAAATGAAAAAAACAACATATATAATATATTAAAATAGCAACTTTTATTTTTAAAATATTTTTATTTTTCCTAAATATTTTGAAAGCTAAATGCCTACATTTGCTTTAGTTGAAAAAAAATTTTCCCTCACCAAATTTAAAGTTTAAATGTATCTATTTTGATACATAAAATCTTATGTTTTGTTTTAACTGTTTATAAAATATCAAAAATTTTATTTTAAAATATTGTTTTATGATGTTTAAAAAATTCTTATCATATTAACTCCCACTCAAGATATTTGAAGAAGTAATTAAATCGATATCATTATATGCAGCACCGATAAAAAAAATCATAAATTACTTAGATATACCCCAGGACATATAATAAGCTTAGAAATTGGCATATTATCACTCATGTTAAATTTTACCAAATTAATCATGAAATATTTTCTTAGATTGCAAAGAATTAATAATAACAAATGAGTACCTAATGTGTGCTGGAACTGATTACGTGAAATACCTATATCGACAAGAAAACCCATAAAACTCTATAGATATGCTTAACCAATCTGGATTTCCGTGGCTAAATAAAAAATAAATTATGATATTATTAAAGAAGAACTCCCTAAATTACTGAGAACAAACACATAACAGCTTATACAGGAAGACTTAGCGAAAATGGAATATTCGAGGTCTTACTCTGGTTATAAATCATTTTAAAATAGTTTTATTTCTGAACAATATTTTTCTTGGAATTTATTTTTCAAACATAATAGGATATATTACTCTCTCAAGTCCAAATTACACCAGCACTTAAAAGACGATCACCTTCAAATAATAATAATAATAAAATGAAGCCATTTATTTAGCTTTGTGAAATAAAAACTACAAACGAAATATTCCGCTACATGTCCAATTGTATATTTATAGAGGAGGAAAGGAAAAATATTGAAGGTCATTAATCAGGTATATGTCAAACTTGTTCAACTTGTGGAGTCCACTTCGGCAACCTCCACAAAGCTCACCCACAGTACCTCATAGAAAAACTGGTGGACAATGGTGAAGCTGCCTCGACAAGAAAAAAGTGTGGAGGTCGAGCATTCATCATTGTCAAACCAACCCATCTCTTCACCTTTCTTTTATTATTATTTTTTAATGTATATACAAGGTATGCCCAATAAGTTCCCAACTGGGTCCATAAAAAAAAGGTAAGATATTTAAATATATATATATTTAAACTTTTTCGAAGTAATCATTCTTGCTTCAACGCACCAGCGCCATCGTTTCTCCCAGTTGTCGAAACAGTTTTTATAGGCCTATTTTGGAATGCTCTTCAATGTCAACAGCGATTTTTCTATTATGTCATCCCTGGTGTCAAAATGTATTCCTTTTAGAACTGCTTTAAGTTTGGGGAACAGAAAAAAGTCATTTGGTGCGATGTCTGGGTAATAGGGTGGTTGAGGTAGGATTTGTGTCCCGTTTTTCACCAAAAAACTCGTCACCAAGTGCGCTGTGTGAGGGCGGGCATTGTCATGGTGTAAGTTCCAGTCACCATTAGTCCATTTTTCTGGCTTTTTTTTATTCGAATCGCCTTCCTTAGACGGTGAATAATGCCCAAATACATTTCCTTAATAACTGTTTGACCTGCAGGAAGATAGTCGTGATGAACAATGCCCTTGTTATCCAAAAAAGCGACCAGCTACACCTTGTTTTTGGATTTCAATATCCTGGATTTTTTGGGTCTAGGCTCACCCTGACCTCCCCACTCGGCAGATTGACGCTTGGTTTCAGGGTGATAGCAATAGATCCATGTCTCGTCGCCTGTGATTATCTTGTCTTTCCATTCCGGATCCGTTCTTGTCATTTCAAACATGTCCTCACAGGTTGCAAGCCGACACAGTTTTTGCTCATTAGTGAGGAATCTTGAGATGAATTTTTCAGGAGTCTTTTTGAGCTTCAAATTTTCGGTTACGATCCTTCCAATCGTTTTTTAGAGATGCCTGTGTCTTACTCTAGCTCCAGCAAAGTGGTTCGAGGATTTTCTTTTATCAAATCTGTGATTTTTTGCACATTTTCATCAGTCCTTTGAAATTATGGGCGTCCTTGCCAAGGATCATCTTCAATGGAAATTCTGCCAGCTTTAAATCTAGAATATCATTCAAAAACAGTTGTTCTCTTTGGGGCGTCATTGGGGAATACTTTATTAAGCATTTCAAAAGTTTCGGTTGCTGTTATTTGAAGTTTCACACAAAATTCTATGCAAATCCTCTGCTTCAATTTTTGTTCCATCGTAAAATCGCCGCAGCGCTAGGTGTGACCTTTAAATAAATTAGAATGACCTTGGCGCGCGCGCAAGTACCGCCTCGATATTGGTACCACCGTGTAGCCAGATATTTTTTCTATAGTAAACAGTCAAATTCATTTACATTTTTCATTTATTTATTTTTTTATGGACCCAGTCCGGGAACTTATGGGACATACCTTGTAATTTATTATCTCATTATAATAAATTTCCTTTTTTTTTCAAATAACTAATCATCTATTTTTGTTTTAATATTTTAATAATAGTCTTTAATTAAAACAAAAATTCTAATAATATTTTTATTGTAATTTTTATTTTAATTTTTTATTTTAACAGTTGGAATATTTTAGAAAATTAAATTAATTTTGTATGCATCAAAAACTATGTTCTTGGATATATATTGTTGCACCATGTTGCGGCTTGGCAGACTCTTCAACCTTGATCCTCTCCTGTGCTGGGTCTTGCATCTTACCAGAGCGTGTTTCAACCATCCTAAAAATTTATATAAGCGAAAAGTGAGATAACTCTACTTTAAGTAGCCTCCAGAATAATTTATTTATTTCTCATATCAAAGAGAGCAGTGAAGTCACACAGTGTACCTAAATACAAATGATGATTCTATAATACATATATTCTGTTTAATAAAATAAATAAATATAAAATATAAATTTTAATTTAATATATATGAAAAATAATATTACAAATTAAAATAAAATAGGTTCATTAGCCATGATGCAACAATATGTAATATTGTTTAAAATGTGATCCTGCCAATGGATGTCGTGTATGTGAGGCGAGTGTTGATGTTCTTCCCACACGCGGACAACAAGAAGCAGAGGCAGGGCTGGCACGGGACAGAGGTATGACATGACACAAATTTGGATGCCTATCACCGAGACTGTGAGAGACCGAAGCCGTCTGCCGATGGCCACACCCTAGAACATCTGCTGACCCCCTGCCAAAACCTGTCCTGTTTACAGGGGTCGTCTATATAAATCCCTGGAGGGAGGGGGGCCCATCTGCTGGGCGTTAGCATTTTCCTCCTCTATCCCCAGCTGTCTCCAGCTGACCGCTCTTTGTATGTCTATTTCGACGTCACCAATTTTAGTTTAAATACAAATAGGGGTTTACAGGTATTATTAATAAAGATATAGCATATAAACAAAATATGGGGATGGTAGAAAATAGAAACGGTGTACATTTTAATAGAAGGGTAGGATCTTATAAGGTATCGACTCTAACTAATTGGAAGATATGTGACATATACTAAAAGTGTCATACAGTTTAAAATATACGACATATATTTCTAAAAACTACTCGATGAAATTTGATAAAGAATAGGAAAAGTAATTTGATGTTTAAATGAAAAATTATAATATTAGAGTAAGTAGTTTGATAAATATCTACCCAAGGGCATAGTTATTGATGCAGTGCAGTGATGGAGAAGTATAGAAACATCTCCCTATATTAGCTAGTTATTGATGTAAAATATTTACACATGCATATGTTAATATGTAAATATATTATATATGTGTGTGCGTGTATGTATGAGAATAAATATAAATTAATTAATAATAATCTATGCACCATAGAATAATACTAACCTTTGACAACAAAATAATATCATCATCATATTCTTTTTGTTTATATATATCATAATAAAGATTGTCCACTATATTTTTGATTGCTCTGCTCTGAAAGAAGAAAGAAGAACCCTTATGCTCAAAACTGGTCAACTCTGTGCTTCACTTCCATCAATAATTGACAATATGACCCAGAATAAGTATATTGCTACGGCGTTTTATGGTTTCCACAAGTCCATATCTCAGAAGAAGGCCAAGTGATACTCACTCCTCACTTTCTTACTGCTACTCTTTTTGTGTTGATTTCTTGCTTCCCTCTTTCTTCTTATTATTTTTTTTTCCTTTTCTTGTTTTTTTTTCTTTTTCTTTTTACTCTGTATATATCGTTATTTCCTTTGTCTCACTGCTTTGTTCTTATGCATACCTCTGGTGAATCCTGTATAGGGTCAGTGACGCTAAATAAAGGCTTTTTTGTTGTTTGTTGTAATAAAGATTGTCCATTCTGACGAGCGCCAACAGCGCGAAACGCGTTCGTGGATGGCTTTTCTTGATTTATCAAGAAATTGGGTTGGTCAAATATCAGGGAACAGGCTAAATCAATGATTAGTTGATTTCTGTTCCACCAGATGGCGCTCTGCCTTCTGTAAAGCACATGTGCTCCTGGTCAGGATGTGCCATTTTTATTTTTAATATCAACTCCTGACCTTTTTATTATTTATTTTTTCTATTATTTTTTCACATGTTAAGCGTATTTACGCAAATTTGGCCTTGAATATCCATTTCTTGGTTTCTCAAGAAGCCTCTGGGACCAAAAATATTTTTGGTCGCAGTGGTACAGCCTACTCACGCTGACGAGCGTCAACAGCGCGAAACGTGTTCGTGGATGGCTTTTCTTGATTGGTTGGCCAAATATCAGGGAACAGGCTAAATCAATGATTAGTTGATTTCTGTTCCACCAGATGGCGCTCTGCCTTCTGTAAAGTACATGTGCTCCTGGTCAGGATATGCCATTTTTATTTTTAATATCAACTCCTGAACTTTTTATTTATTTTTTTTTTCTATTATTTTTCACATTTATATATATTTTGAAGAAAACATGCATTTTTGTTTATACTTGGTTATATCGTGTGTCTTCAATAAAGGTCACTGTAATATCTTTCGGAGTTATTGTCTGAATCCCGATATACATGCTGAAAGATATAACTTTCTTAAGTTTTGTCCATGAGGATAAACTGCCTCTCCCCTCAAAAAGATGGCGGGTTATTATAGGAGCGCAGGGGGTGATGACGTATAGTCCCGGTTTTGACCAATTATATCCTTTTGGAATGTTATATTTTGGTCACTGACAACCTGAATTAAGATTTTATGTCTCCACTATTTGCTATGTCAGTCGCTCCCGTCATTCCTTATTGGCTTTGCACGTGGTACACAATTTTTTAATATAGAATTTTAAATATTGTTATATTTAGGAATTAATTTTTAAATTTAATGCATAGGTAACTTATTAATGATTGGCATTGGAATTTAATATAATTTTATACGTAAATTATATAAAATATCTATACAACTCTCTCTAAAACGTCAAATAGAAAATTGAGAACGTTTATAATTGTTGTTTGAATTTAACAATCTGAACAAATTTTGGGCTTGTGCAGGGGGTTAAGATGGATTGGGAATGTACAACTGAAAGGGAAGTCCATGTTCCGACCCCTCACTCTGCAATTTCAGACGTCAAGATGGATTCTCCCCATCTTTCAAAGTCGAATGAATCTAAACTCCCAAATGAATTGGGATCGAAAGATGATTATGCGAATCTTCAAGGATTTTCTTCAAAAGAAGAAACAAGAAATGAAAGCTATACCAAAACAGATTCCAATATTTTAAAAACGAAATGTAAAAACAAAGATACAAGGATGACTATATTAGAATGCGCATCCCAGAAACTTTCAAATATTAAAGCCATTTATAAACAAGTTGAAGCAAGGTTCAATTATGGAACATCTAAAGATACATTGATCCATTACTGTCCCACTATTCATTACCCAAGCTTAGAAAATATTGAAAAGGAAAACACAAATCCATCTTTTGACATTATCATTAACGACATAGGTGATTGCGTTGAAGACTTTTACATCGATCTTAGAAAAAACTTTGCTAAACAGACGCCTGAACTAGGTATATTATCTTATGATTGTTTTACAAGAAAAGAACAAAATACTTCCAAAATTTCACCAAAACATCGTGATTGGGCAGCCTCAACTTCAGATAGCTTAGAAGATGATTTAGATCGTATTTTCAACAAGATTCCACTTCAAAATCTTGAAACCAAATCTCAAGGAGATATCAATCTCTCAACAAACGATACTTCCATAGAAAAATTACAACTCGATGAAAAAAACGAGCGAAGTAATGAATACCAATTTAAAGAAGAAAAAGGTAAAGAAAAACTAAAAGAACTTGTACGTGAAAAATATAACATTAAAGATATGAAGAACGGAATGTCAAAAGAAATATACAAACTTGAATATACTTGTGAAAGAGAAGCATTAAATATAAATTCAAAATTAATAGATCCTTTAAAATTTATAAAACAAAGTGCAAGAACAATCCCAGCATGTTGGAAATGTTGTCGGAAATGTTCCTTTTGTAAACAGGATCTTAAAGACAAGACTACAGTCCATTCATGTCTAAGCAAGATTGATGCTTCAAGACGAAGTGTAGATAGCATTTTTGACAGAGTCAGGTACAAGTTGGGAGAAAACTTTATGAAAAATAAAGATTGTAGTGAACAGATTAAGACCACGGGTTTTAAGAACATGCAAGGTGGTCCGGAGATTCTAGGGGAAGATAAGAGTAAGTCGAAGCTAAAAGAACCAAGGCCAAGACACCATAGGAAAAGACGAACTAAGTATTCCAATCCTCCCCATTCCACTAGAGATGATATCATACGGGCAGAAAGCGAGCATGACCAAAGAAAAGAACTTGGAATACAGAGCAATGATTTTTGACCAACATCCCAACTTGAATTTATCAAGTCAAATTTAATAAATTTCCGAATTTTTCAAACTCTAATAAAATCAATTCCCAGACATTTATGATGCATTAGCGTGCCAGATGGTATAAGAATTTTAAACCATTTTTGACGCATATGATGTATAATGAGGTTGGAAAAAAAAAATTTAATCACTATTTTTGATAAATCCTATAGGACGAAATTCCACAAATAGTGAACTGATGATGGGAAATATTTGAGAAGGCTTATCTCATCAGTAGTGAACCTTCCCAGAGATTTCGTCAATTTAATCTACCAGATCTAAGCTACAACTATTGTATTTATATAAAAAAAACTAGACGGGTGACCCGGGCTTCGCCCCGGGATTGACCCGTGTGCATATCTACCCGAGTGATATATATTTAGATAAGATTTTTAAAAATAATTGTTTGTTATTAACATTATCTATTTGTTTGCATCAGCATAATTTAATCTAATCTTTGATAGAGGGCGCTGTTCGTGAGCTAAGTAGAATAATTTAAATATATAGTTTTAATAATTGATTTATATATTTTTTAAAATAGCCTATCGTCTTTCCCGTATTTTTTTGTACCTATGTATGGAAATTTTGGTTTGAATTAGTGAACTACTACGAATTTGTATACCGGACATACAAACAAACAAACATACAAACATTTTTTCGCCGCTAGGAGGCCAAACTGGATGGACGCACGGTCGCCTCGCTCTGCAGCTAAGTATCAAATTTTTTATTTAAATTCTATTATGATAACTTTTTCCTATCTTATCTTTCTTACCGTAATCACCGATTCTTATCTAATTGCAATTGTCAGTTTGATTGCCAAAAGATTCGGCAGAGAAATTGGAAATCAAAATTCTTCGAAAAAATTTGCATACTTGCTAACTGTTTGGATTGTATTTCTCTGGTAACTTGTAAAATAGAAATTAAGATAACAAAATGGATTCAGTTATAAAATCTATAAATTTAAAAATGGATGAAATTTTTCAATACTTTAATAATAAATATTTAAGCAATCAAAAAAACGTAACTAAAAATGACATTTCCTTTTTATCAACAATGATTACTCAGGCAAAGGAAGGAGTCTCTTCTCTTTCTGATATGAATAAAGACTCTACAATAGGAATAATAACGGAAGCTGTCAACTCAGCAATGGAAAATAAGGTTGAAAAAATATTGAGAGAAATTTCGGTACACAGACCCACATTTGCACAAGTAACAAAACAAGAAAATGTACAACAATTAATTGTCAAACATCAACAAACTCAAAACTTGGAATTTACGCTAATTGCAACTCCAGCCAACAATGAATCTATATCTGATGTTTCTCAAGCTATTTCTAGAACCATAAAGAAAATAAGGGAAGACGGCGGGAACATTAAAATTAATAAAATCTTCAATACACGGAACGCAGTAGTGATAAAATCGCCATCGCGGGTAGAATTGAATGCTCTTCAGGAGGAATTGGGAAAATCGGATGAGTTAAAGGCAATAAGTAAGATTTATATTCCTGGGAAAAGAGATCCAACGGTTGTGGTCAAAAATGTTTCTAAAATAACGGACACAACAACATTTGTTAAGACAATCTGCAACATGAATCCAGAATTAAGGGGAATGGAGGACGAAATAAGGATGCTGTTTGTAATGAAATCAAATACTGAAACACAAAACATAGTTTTAAGACTTTCACCAAAAGCATATCAAACAATTAAGAAAAATAACAATACTCTATACACTGATTTAGAACGTTGCCATATTCAAGATAAGATCTTAGTAAAACAATGTCAAAAATGCTATCAATACAATCCAAACCATAAGCTAAAAGACTGCACAAATGAGAAAATCTGTAATATCTGTGGGGTCCATGGAACCCATTCCTGTTCGAATGTACAGAGTTGTCACAACTGTTCCAAACACCCAATTTACAGAAATAAACAAACAAATCACAGGGTTAATGGGACGGACTGTCCTCTTTACAAAACACAAGTAAATAGAATTATAGATAGAACCCAATATTTTTATGATTTGGAAGTAGAATAGAACAGAAATAATCTCATTTAAATTTTAATAAGTGTTTTGCATAAATGTCCATTATGAAAGAAGCAAAAAGTTTAACAATAGGAAAATTTAATTGTATACAACAGAATTTAAGGAAAAGTATAATTGCAACTACCGAACTCAGAAGCTCAATTAGAGACAATCCTCCAGATATTCTCCTTCTTCAAGAGCCATATGTCTTAAATAGAAAGGTCGTGTTCGATATGGACTCGCACATAGTACATTGTTCCTCAACAGAAAACACTTATACTGCAACGGTTATATTTAATAAAAATATAAAATATAGGAAGTTGGAGGGTTTCACAAATCAGTTTTGTACATCAATCTCTATAAATACACCTAAATCTAGGACGATAATAGCAAACTTTTATATCCCTCCAAACAAATGCGAGGACGAACATTTGAACTTTTTAAAGAAATTGATAGCTACCTTCGAGCGTACTCCCCTAGTCCTCTGTGGGGATTTCAATTCCCGTCACCCGGTCTGGTTTGATAGAATTACAAACTCTAACGGATATAAAATGCAACCTATTATTAATGAATATAATCTATTTATTCACAATAACAAAACTCCTACCTGTCGTAATAAAAGCATAATAGATCTCACTATTTCAAATAGACATTCATTGAAACTGGTGAACAATTGGCAAACCCTTGAATTAACCAATATTTCCGACCATGTGACAGTTTCATTTGATATCAATGTTAACTTAGATATTACAAACAATCAACAAAAATCTACATGGAAATTTAGCGAAAAGAAAGCAGATTGGTCACTGTTTTCAAATACAATTTCTAAACAGGAAGTAAGAAGATTGGAAAACGATATAAAAAAGGTCGAAAAAGAAACTGATATTGACATGGTAGTTGACAGGCTAACGGATATAATTCTGGAAGCTGCATATCAATCACTGGAGGTGAAATCTTCCAACTTCACTTTCGATACCGGGATCAAGTGGTGGAACAAAGAATTAGAACAAAAGAAAAGTATTTTCATTATGTGAGAAATCTATACTTTCATCATAAAGCAATTAGTGTTAATGAATATAAGTCTGTCAGAAATAAATATAAAAATAGTATAAGAAAAGCTAAGAGGAATAGTTGGCGAGATTTTATAGAAGAAAATGGATCTAATAATCCGTTTGGAAACGCCTATAGAACCTTAAAAAAACTGAGTTTCTCTAATCAACAAAAGGGATTACCAATAATTGAACAGGCACCAGTAGATTCTAAAGAATCTCTAATAAAAGATCTGATTGATGAACTAATTCCTGATGATACAACTATATCGGATACTGCTCACTATATATCAATAAGGAACTATACACCGAATTTTACAAACTCCAACTCATGCAATATTCATAAGAAAGAAATAGAAGAGATAATCGACAAAATTAATGTAAATAAAGCTCCTGGTCCAGACAATATTAGTAATAATATGATAAAGAATGCTTTTCAACTAATACTTCCGATTTTACACTCATTATTTAATAAATGTATTCAAATAGGATACTTCCCAAAAAAATGGAAAACAGCAGCACTCAAAATAATAGCCAAACCCGGCAAAACCAATTATGAATCAGCTAAAAGCTACCGTCCGATATCTTTATTATCCAATTTTTCAAAGATTCTAGAAAAAATTCTCAAAAATAAAATATATGAATTTTATATTCAAAACAATCTGTTAAGCTCGAGGCAGCACGGATTTATCAAGACAAAGTCAACTATCACTGCTTTGAATACTATAATCGATGTATTAATGGAGCATAAGCAAAAAGAACTGTCTGCACTAATTACAATAGATATCTCGGGGGCTTTTGATAATGCCTGGTGGCCAGCGATCATCAAAAGAATAGATTCAGACAATTTACCGGAAAAACTGATCAAAATTCTACAATCATATTTAAATTCCAGGATCATCTCATTCAGTTACGACAATCTTACAACTTCAAAGCCAATTACTAAGGGGTGTCCTCAGGGCGGTCCGCTTTCTCCACTTCTGTGGACAATTTTGTTGAACGATTTGCTGTTGAATTTTCAGGTGCCCAATAGTGAGTTGATTTGTTATGCGGATGATATTTCGATCATATGCTGGAATAAAGATCTAACATCACTAAAAACAGTTATAGAGGAAGCAATAAATACTATCGAATTGTGGTGTATTAAGAACAAGTTAGAAATCAGTCCCGAAAAAACAAACATTTTATTCTTGCATAATAAAGAGAAGATCCCAGTTAAATTTAAGAGTGGATTAATTTCACCAGTACAAAAAATAAAAATTTTGGGAATAACAATTGCGAATCATAGAAGAAAAAACAAATTAAATTTTGCTTTTCATATAGAGGAAATAGTGAGCAGAACTCTAAGAATAAAAAATTTTCTATTCTCTCTGTGCAGCAAATCATGGGGTTTGAGCTCCCATAAAAGAATTACATTGTATAAATCTTTATTCAGATCAACTTTAACATATGGATCAGAAATCTGGTTCAAATTTTTAAACAAAAAATCGATACAAAAATTAAACTCAATGCAATATCAGATACTAATATGGAGCATTCAAGCATACAAGACAACTTCGTACAACTGTGTTCACAGTTTGGCTAGGGTTCCATTGATTGCAGATTACATTGAAGCAAAAAATATGAAATATGACTTAAATAACTTATCGTTCGAGGACAAGCAAAAATACAACATCGATATTCCCTTTATAACTAAATCCTATATAGACGAAAGAATGTTGCTCTTACTGAATAATACAAACGAAACATTTACAAGTTTTTTCAACCGGGGTATTCCAAGTTATTTTCGCCCTAATTTCCACAACACACAATTTGTAACCAACCATGGTAATTTCGGAAGTTTTCTGGAAAGAATCCATGCATCGGAGGATCCGGGCTGTTTTTGTGGATGCCGCATTCAAGATTCTACTCACCTTTTACTTAAGTGCCCAGCATTTCAAGACTACAGACTCAATAACGGTATTCTCTGTACCGATCCAAGAGAACTGATATCCAGCAGGGATTCATACATTGTATTCAATAGTTTTTGTAAATATATATCAAAGTTTTTAAATAATCTCATGTGTTAGGTATTTAACTATGTGCTGTATATATGATTTTTTTTTTTCCTTTTTTCTTTATTTTGATATGTGTTTAAATTAAATTACCTATGTATATAGTATGCTTGTTTGAAATCAATTTCAGGAATTTGGTAAATGCGTTGAGCATATGTTAATAGATTCTCCCTCTCTCTCTCTCTTGTGTTGCTTTCTTTTGGGCGCCAGTGTCCTTGGCGGGACATCGCGCTTTGTATTTACAGTTGAATAAACATTGATTTTTATATATATAGATAGACACTTCGGCCAGTTGGAGTTTTTTTATTTTCTCAACGTTTCGACAAAAATCTTTTGTCTTCGTCAGGAGAAGTAAATAAAACACCTTGCCAAATGCTTTATTTTGATTTACTTCTCCTGACGAAGACAAAAGATTTTTGTCGAAACGTTGAGAAAAAATTAAAAACTCTAACTGGCCGAAGTGTCTATTTTTTATATAAATATGAATACCGGCCAGGCGGCCTCTATCTTTAAGATAACTATTGTATTGTTCATTCTGATTATATTGTCTATACTTCTAGGTTTATTCTTGGTTATAATGTTTAACGAAACTATATATGTATGGAAAAAGGGTTCTGTAATTGTAAAAATATCACAAGTAATTCTGTTTTACTCATTGCTACATATACAGGTATTAAAAAATAGTACAAATGTGATATTGTACTGGGATAAGGTGCATAATTATGAAAAAAGGCATCTCCTTATCGTGCAACTGAAACTTTTCATAATTTATGAACCTTATCCCAGTACAACATTACATTTGTACTTTTTTTTCACATTGTGTAGCGTTCTCACGCAATTCTGGCCTTAACTACCCGTTTCATGATTTTTCAGGATGCCTTGAATGACCAGTTTTTTGGTCGTTGAGGTACAGCTTGCATCACGCTGATGAGGGTCAACAGCCCGAAACGCGTCCGTGGTTAGCTTTTCTTGATTAATCAAGAATGGGTATTCGGCTAATTCTGGAATAATTAAAAATCAGCGAGAATAGTTGATATTTATTCCGATAGATGGCGCAAGTCATCAGCAACTTTCAGTTGCACGATAAGGAGATGCCTTTTTTCATATACAGGTATATATTCGAAACTATTATAGACGCGTATGATTCTTTTTAAAAATAAATAATTTATACTTTCCTTACTGCAATGGAAAAATTAATGGGAGGGCCTGGCTCATCAGTGGTGAACTCTCCCAGGGGCTTTGCCAGTTTAATCTACCATACCCCGCTGTTATATTACACTAGAAGAATGACCCGGCTTCGCCCGAGAAATCCCCCGAGTGAAGTATCCTTTATACAGAAAGTACATCAATAATAAATAGTAGAAGTGCCATAGAATAGCAATACAGAAGAAACACATAAACTACAAGAAAAAAGTGTGTAATGGCAAAAATTGTATTATATTAGTGTTTAGGTATTTGATTTAATTATTTTTTGCAATCCATTTAGTTGTTTCAAAATTAATATAGTTTAAATAGACGGCAGCTTTTCCACCAAACCCCCATAAACCTTTGAAATTGCCTGAGTTGAGTGACTGACTGTAAAGAATCCTGACTGTGATGCCCATCTTCTCAGTAAGAATTTAAAAAAAATAGGTTTATAAAAAAAATTAATCCAAAATACTGGCATGTAAATATTTTTCTGTAAAAAAAATAAAATAGCATATGGAAATATTAGGCAAACATTCGCTAATGATGCGACTGCATTTTAAACGATTTTTAAAAAGAGATTTAAACAAATAAAGGCCAGAACAAAAATTAATAAAAAATATGAAATCCATTATTTACATACATTCACAAAAGCAAACGATGACAGAATTGATTGTTGATGACTCTGATACTTGTATATTTTAATTTTTCGATCTTCCTTTTATAGTGATACTGATGTTAGACTCTTGGAATGGGTATTTTAGATGAACTATGGACATAAGCTTTGAGGACAGCAGAATTACATACAATTATAAATATATAATAAGCTTCGAGCAATCGCTCTTCCGCAAATAACAAATTGTGTCTTTTATTATAGCAATTATATTATGATGCATTCGCGCTAATGCATCATAACAGGTATATATAAGATAAGTGTTGACTTTAAAGACCTACCTTATATGCATATTCGATTCTATATGAATATATATGCACACATCACACCCCACAGGGAACATTTTTATACTAAACCCATATATATTAAAACCTTAATTTCCTGTCAAAAATAGAGGTCAAATCTAGACGCAATCTATTGGCCATCGCCACAAACTAGCGGCCTCAGGTCGGTGACAAAGCCACAACACCAGCTCTGGCAAACTGAGAAGCGTCCACCTGGAGTCCATGTTTTCGGGCTAATGACCATTGTCAGTCCAGGGCGAATGTTGAAACTTATACCTTTATATATATGATAAATAAGAAAAAAAAGGTCAGGTTTTGGTGTTGATATTAAAAAAAAAAGAAGAAAAAAGAGCATTTCCTGTGACCGCTCACAAGAGAACATTTCAGATGGCAGAGCGCCATCTAGTGCAAAAAAAAGCTAAACGTTTATTTAACTTGTTCCATAGTATTTGCCCGACCCATATTCCAACAGATAGCGCTCTGCCATCTGATATGAGCTCATGTGAGCGGTCACAGGATATGTTCTTTTTATTTTCAATTATATACTGTATATAATGGGGCGTCTCCTCTCCCGTCAAAATATACGCTAAAATTTTGACAATTACAGAATCCTCATATCGGTAGAAAACCATTACCGAGAAGAGCCCCTTAAATGCAGACTGTAAAAGTGGAATGTACAATGTTCCATCGTGTAGGATATTGAAGAAAATATTTAAAAATACACTCATGGACAAAACTTAAGGAAGTTGTACCTTTCAGCATGTATATCGGGATTCAGACAATACACTCATGGACAAAACTTAAGGAAGTTGTACCTTTCAGCATGTATATCGGGATTCAGACAATACACTCATGGACAAAACTTAAGGAAGTTGTACCTTTTAGCATTTATATCGGGATTCAGACAATACACTCATGGACAAAACTTAAGGAAGTTGTACCTTTTAGCATGTATATCGGGATTCAGACAATACACTCATGGACAAAACTTAATGAAGTTGTACCTTTCAGCATGTATATCGGGATTCAGACAATACACTCACGGACAAAACTTAAGGAAGTTGTACGTTATAGCATTTATATCGAGATTCAGACAATACACTCATGGACAAAACTTAAGGAAGTTGTACGTTATAGCATGTATATCGGGATTCAGACAATACACTCATGGACAAAACTTAAGGAAGTTGTACGTTATAGCATTTATATCGAGATTCAGACAATACACTCATGGACAAAACTTAAGGAAGTTGTACGTTATAGCATGTATATCGGGATACAGACAATACACTCATGAACAAAACTTAAGGAAGTTGTATCTTTTAGCATGTATATCGGGATTCAGACAATAACTCTGAAATATATTACAGTGACCTTTATTGAAGACACACGAGATAACCGAGTGCGAACAAAATTTCCTCTGTCACCTTAAAAAAAAAAAAAAAACGCCCGACGACAACAAAGACTTTCTACCTTCTTAAGTTTTCTCCATAAGTGTAATTATATTCAAGTATTCCACAAAAGGTTTCTTCACCAATTTATTAATACTTACAAGCTTTCGAATTGAAACTCTTTCACAGGCGTTTCACCTAAGTAGTAAAAAAATCGCATGCAAGGACTCACAAATATATTTATTTTGATTGTGTTTACTTAGGAGAAACGTTTGTTTAGAAAAGTCTAGACCAGATCCTGAAAGCCTCTTTATCGCCTCGATGATCACAGCTGGGTCGGTGTAGATGTCTGTTGCCCGATGTGATGTGTTCTGGGCTCGCTGGAGAATCCTGACATTTGGTGCAATTCGGAAAGGTTTTGGATCCACTTGTGAAAATCATTGGACGTAGATGGCCTATTCTAAGACGGGAAAGCATGGTGAAGTCTGATCTGTTAAGTTGTGAGTTGGTTTTCAGGAGGGGAGTTTTCCCATCGAACCAGCGGTGTTTGATGTTATTTTGCCAATCTTGATTAAATTTGATTTTCAGTCTGTTACAGTGATCATTTGCTGTTGGAAGGGTTGAGGATATTTTTGGGTTATTTTCTTTAAATGATCCTGCTTTAGCCAGTGAGTCAGCCCTTTCATTGCCAGCTACTCCCACATGTGATGGGATCCATTGGAAGGTTATGGAGCTTTCAGGATTGAGGTCATTCATAGCTTTTGCTATATTTTTAAGCAGGGCATTGTGGCTATTGTAACAGTTTTTAAGAGCATAAATGGCTTCTTTAGAGTCAGGAATACTAATAAATTAGTGAAGAAACATTTTACCGAAATAAATATGATTAATTATTTTAGAATGGAAGAAACAAAAGTTGTAGCTAGCTGATGAACTAAATTGATGACAATTTTCAGGGAAGGTTCATCACTGATTGACCAAGCCTTCTCAAATATCTCTCTCTCTTTCTGTTCACCAATTTTAGACATCCTTTCGTATAATAAAAAGAAATAGCGATTAATAATTCCATTTTTAACCTACAGGTGGCGTTATGTATTCTATTTACTAATACATATCGTACATTAAACATTTTTAATTTATGCAACTTATCCCAGTACAATATCACATTTGTACTATTTTTTTCACATTGTGTAGCGTTCTCACACAATTCTGGCCTTAACTACCCGTTTCATGATTTTTCAGGATGCCTTAATGACCAGTTTTTATGGTCGTTGAGGTACAGCGTGCATCACGCTGATGAGGGCCAACAGCCCGAAACGCGTCCGTGCTTAGCTTTTCTCGATTAATCAAGAATGGGTATTTGGCCAATTCTGGAATAATTAAAAATCAATGAAAATAGTTGATATTTATTCCGATAGATGGCGCAAGCCAACAGCAACTTTCAGTTGCACGATAAGGATATGCCTTTTTTTTTTTAAATTATACATATTGTATTCAAATTTGCCACCCAAATTATGTAGAGGAGATTGATGTCAAATAAAATGACAAACGATTGAGTGACACATGGGACATTTAGAGAAAACATTCCATCGACGTCTAAATTAAGTGTAAGGAAAGTGACAGATGAAAGATTTCAGCGCTATTTCGTATAATATTATAGGACATAATTCGATAGAATAATCCCTTGAATCAATATTAAAATAGGAACACGATGTTTTCTCCCGTAGAAAGGCTTTCTTGCCAGAAAGCTTGAGAGATTTTAAAATAAAAGATATTTTAAAATGAAACTTTTCCCTGGATGCTTAATGTTCTTATTTTGATTATAAGACATAGTTCTGCATATAGCGAACTAAGAACGAAAAAGATTTTGGAAATCTTGGCTCATCAGTGAAGATACCTTCCCAACGATTTCTCCAATTGAATCCACCAGATACATAACTCTTGTAGAATTCATTCTATAGTCTTCATTCGACGGGCTATTTCGAAGAGTTTCTTTTACTGATGAATAGGTGCAAGCTTTCGGGTAAAAAACCCCTTCAACAGGCGAGTATTGAAGAGCGACTTATAAGAACTCTACTCGCCTGTTTAAGGGCTTTTTACCCGAAAGCTTGCACCTATGCATCAGTAAAAGAAACTCGTCTTCCTTCACCTTGTTTTTTCGTCTAATTTCAATCCAGGAAGAATTCTTTATATATATAATAAAGTGAGATAATAAGATGAAGCTTTCACATGAATGAGGTCATTTTAAAAGGATAGTTTCTATTGTTGCGAAAATGTAACAATCTTGGTTTTTGGGGAGGGGGTCACTGTCAGGTCCGATGGACCGAGTCCATGAGATTCACACTCTTCCTCAGCGAACGGCGTCAAGTGAAGACATCAAAGTCATTTCTACCTTAGGTGACAACCTCCCGCTCAAATCTGAGGATGCCCTCGACAGTATTCAAGGTTTCTCTAAGAAGTTAGATTCTGTTTTCTCAACAGAACCGAATACATTGCTTGAAACTTTCGATGAAATACCTTTATACTCAAATATACTCGATAATGCTTTCCAAGGGTTATGCAACAATGCTAAATCCATATTTGAACAAGTCGATACCAAGGCTACAAATGGATCACAACAGCAAAATAATCAGGAATCAAGTCTTCACTATCCAAGTCTTGAAAATTTCCTTTCACAGACTACGTCAACCTCTTACGATATCTGTTTCAACAACATCAGCTCGAGCCATTCCCATCGATCAAAAACAAGACATTACCGAAGTAAGCTTGATCTTATTCCTGAAGAAGATGAAGAAGATATTTCACTCTCAGACGACTATTCAAAAGAACCAGAAATAAGTAAAAATTCTTCAATCATCCGTGATTGGGCAGCTTCCAGTACCGATAGTTCAGAAGAAAATCTTGACAGGATCTTCAAAAACATGGGATTCGAGCCTAAAGATGAGGCCGAGCCATATTTGGTCGAGAGATCCATTCACCCTCTCGCCACAGAAGATGATGGAAACGAAGAGAGGACAGACGAATACCAGTTTAAAGAAGAAAACGGTCGAGAAAAGATGGAAGAAATCATCCGAGAGAAATACACCATCAAAGACATGAAAAACGGCATGTCAAAAGAAATCTACAAACTCGAATATATCTGCGAAAGAGATGTACTCAACCTCGATTCAAAATTAACAGATCCTTTAAAAACATTAAAGCTAAATTTCGGGAAAGAAGCAAGAAATAAAAAGTGTCAATGCGATTGTACATGCTGTCGGCATAATAAAAAGATCAAGTCTAGAACCCATTTGGGACATACAAAAGCAAATTCAGCAAGAAAAAGCATTGATAGCATTTTCGATAGGGTCAGATACAAGCTGGGAATAGGAATTACAAGAACGCGTGATGTGTTTACAGATGCCAAGGCTTCTACAAGCAGGCATCTCCATAGGGCGAGAGAAGCTCTAAGAGAAGAAAAGAATAAGATGAAACAAAGAGTGGGTGAAGTAAGGCAGAAATCCCATAGAAAGCGAAGACCGAAGTATTACCATCCTTTTCCACCGATGGCCAACCTTGAACAAGAGATAAGCGAAAGGAAACAAACTGATGGATGCTCCAAGTATAACTTCCAGGAAGAAGATCATAACACAGATACCTCAATAAACTGACGGCTACTGATGACAGCGGTATACTAAGACTGTTTAAGTACCAATTCTTAAAGTTATGGCAAAGAATTTATCTTAAATTTTCTGTAGTCTTGTGTTTTGATATTGTATTTTTTTTATATATCCCAACACACAAAACAGAACAATCAAAAATTAATTTTCAACATTAAAAAAAAAAAGTTTCAGACTTCTAAGCGCTCTTTAAGCATATTAGAAATTGCTTAAAAGATTTATAGAAAAAAAATATAGAACGACAGACAGATTTTAGAAAGTTAAAATTTTAAAAAATCGACATCCTCTTCTATATTTACAGCTTAAATCTGTTAACTTTTATTATACTTATTATTAGGCTTTTTTAAATGTAAAATTATTCAATTTTAGAAATGTACAGACATGTAATCTATACTTATATAAACTTGTATTTAATTAAAAAGACATATATTGGATCAAAATATCATTTATTTTACCAATATTTCAGTTGGCTGAACGCCAACCTTTATCAAGGTATTATGACATTTTAAAGTGTGTCAACAACAAACTCAGCACCACATGTTATAGCACCTTGATAAAGGTTGGCGTTCAGCCAACTGAAATATTGGTAAAATAAATGATATTTTGATCCAATATATGCCTTTTTAATTAAAGATTTATCTATGGATTGCTCTATTTTCAAAATAAACTTGTATATATATTTGAAATGTTAGCCACAGAGTGTGTTTTGGTAAATCTCCCATATGCCCTCGCGTTAAGGCATCGTGTGGTTAATTATCAAATGTAATTATTAAAATAAAGAGAGTCCCCAGTAAAAACCTTTACTGGTGATGATAAATAATGAGCGCTACAACATAAGTTTAGGAAAATTCAGACAACAGCCAACAACCAGTATACCATGGTTTCAGGATATGGCCCTCATCAGTACAGGGACGGCTTCATAACATCCTACGAGATGAGTTATGGAATTGGTCGAATTTACCAAACAGGTGTTTAATCTTGTGAAGTAGCAAGGAGTGATTTTCAGATATATATGTTTATATGGAAATTGATAGTTTTCATTGTTGGAGTCCATCGCGGGATAGACTCCGACACCGATGGACCGCGAGAGTTCTTTCCTACAGAGTGGACAGCTCGATGTGTTGGCTGGTGATACCCAACTCAAGACCAAGATGGTACTTGTAGATGGTAGCCTTCGCCACACAAAGAGAGAGAGAGAGAACGCTTCCCGATTTTTCGTGTCATCCTTGCACAGGGACCATGCTAATCTTCTCTGTGTATGGTTCCTATTGTAGTAGTTGTACCGCCGAACTGGTATCACAGGGGCCATGCTAATCTTCTCTGTATCGTTCCTATTGTAGTAGTTGTACCGCCAAACTGGTATCACAGGGGCCATGCTAATCTTCTCTGTATCGTTCCTATTGTAGTAGTTGTACCGACAAACTGGTATCATAGGGGCCATGCTAATCTTCTCTGTATCGTTCCTATTGTAATAGTTGTACCGCCAAACTGGTATCATAGGGGCCATGCTAATCTTCTCTGTATCGTTCCTATTGTAGTAGTTGTACCGCCGAACTGGTATCATAGGGGCCATGCTAATCTTCTCTGTATCGTTCCTATTGTAGTAGTTGTACCGCCGAACTGGTATCATAGGGGCCATGCTAATCTTCTCTGTATCGTTCCAATGTTAGTAGTTGTACCACTGAACTGGTATCACAGGGGCCATGCTAATCTTCTCTGTATCGTTCCTATTGTAGTAGTTGTACCGCAGAACTGGTATCATAGGGGCCATGCTAATCTTCTCTGTATCGTTCCTATTGTAGTAGTTGTACCGCAGAACTGGTATCATAGGGGCCATGCTAATCTTCTCTGTATCGTTCCTATTGTAGTAGTTGTACCGCAGAACTGGTATCACAGGGGCTATGCTAATCTTCTCTGTATCCTTCCTATTGTAGTAGTTGTACCTCCGAACTGGTATCATAGGGGCCATGCTAATCTTCTCTGTATCGTTCCTATTGTAGTAGTTGTACCGCCGAACTGGTATCATAGGGGCCATGCTAATCTTCTCTGTATCGTTCCTATTGTAGTAGTTGTACCGCCGAACTGGTATCACAGGGGCCATGCTAATCTTCTCTGTATCGTTCATATTGTAGTAGTTGTACCGCCGAACTGGTATCATAGGGACCATGCTAATCTTCTTGTGTCGTTCCAATGTTAGTAGTTGTACCGCCGAACTGGTATCATAGGGGCCATGCTAATCTTCTCTGTATCGTTCCTATTGTAGTAGTTGTACCGCAGAACTGGTATCATAGGGGCCATGCTAATCTTCTTTGTATCGTTCCTATTGTAGTAGTTGTACCGCAGAACTGGTATCATAGGGGCCATGCTAATCTTCTCTGTATCGTTCCTATTGTAGTAGTTGTACCGCAGAACTGGTATCATAGGGGTCATGCTAATCTTCTCTGTATCGTTCCTATTGTAGTAGTTGTACCGCAGAACTGGTATCATAGCGGCCATGCTAATCTTCTCTGTATCGTTCCTATTGTAGTAGTTGTACCACTGAACTGGTATCATAGCGGCCATGCTAATCTTCTCTGTATCGTTCCTATTGTAGTAGTTGTACCGCCGAACTGGTATCATAGGGGCCATGCTAATCTTCTCTGTATCGTTCCAATGTTAGTAGTTGTACCACTGAACTGGTATCACAGGGGCCATGCTAATCTTCTCTGTATCGTTCCTATTGTAGTAGTTGTACCGCAGAACTGGTATCATAGGGGCCATGCTAATCTTCTCTGTATCGTTCCTATTGTAGTAGTTGTACCGCAGAACTGGTATCATAGGGGCCATGCTAATCTTCTCTGTATCGTTCCTATTGTAGTAGTTGTACCGCAGAACTGGTATCACAGGGGCTATGCTAATCTTCTCTGTATCCTTCCTATTGTAGTAGTTGTACCTCCGAACTGGTATCATAGGGGCCATGCTAATCTTCTCTGTATCGTTCCTATTGTAGTAGTTGTACCGCCGAACTGGTATCATAGGGGCCATGCTAATCTTCTCTGTATCGTTCCTATTGTAGTAGTTGTACCGCCGAACTGGTATCACAGGGGCCATGCTAATCTTCTCTGTATCGTTCATATTGTAGTAGTTGTACCGCCGAACTGGTATCATAGGGACCATGCTAATCTTCTTGTGTCGTTCCAATGTTAGTAGTTGTACCGCCGAACTGGTATCATAGGGGCCATGCTAATCTTCTCTGTATCGTTCCTATTGTAGTAGTTGTACCGCAGAAATGGTATCATAGGGGCCATGCTAATCTTCTTTGTATCGTTCCTATTGTAGTAGTTGTACCGCAGAACTGGTATCATAGGGGCCATGCTAATCTTCTCTGTATCGTTCCTATTGTAGTAGTTGTACCGCAGAACTGGTATCATAGGGGTCATGCTAATCTTCTCTGTATCGTTCCTATTGTAGTAGTTGTACCGCAGAACTGGTATCATAGGGGCCATGCTAATCTTCTCTGTATCGTTCCTATTGTAGTAGTTGTACCGCAGAACTGGTATCATAGGGACCATGCTAATCTTCTCTGTATCCTTCCTATTGTAGTAGTTGTACCTCTGAACTGGTATCATAGGGGTCATGCTAATCTTCTCTGTATCGTTCCTATTGTAGTAGTTGTACCGCCGAACTGGTATCACAGGGGCCATGCTAATCTTCTCTGTATCGTTCATATTGTAGTAGTTGTACCGCCGAACTGGTATCATAGGGGTCATGCTAATCTTCTCTGTATCGTTCCTATTGTAGTAGTTGTACCGCAGAACTGGTATCATAGGGGCCATGCTAATCTTCTCTGTATCGTTCCTATTGTAGTAGTTGTACCGCAGAACTGGTACCATAGGGACCATGCTAATCTTCTCTGTATCCTTCCTATTGTAGTAGTTGTACCTCTGAACTGGTATCATAGGGGTCATGCTAATCTTCTCTGTATCGTTCCTATTGTAGTAGTTGTACCGCAGAACTGGTATCATAGGGGCCATGCTAATCTTCTTTGTATCGTTCCTATTGTAGTAGTGTACCGCAGAACTGGTATCATAGGGGTCATGCTAATCTCTCTGTATTGTTCCAATGTTAGTAGTTGTACCTCCGAACTGGTATCATAGGGGCCATGCTAATCATCTCTGTATTGTTCCAATGTTAGTAGTTGTACCGCCGAACAAGCGTGTACAAATGAGTAAACGAATCTGATTGGATCGGTATATACCTATCATTTCTGACCTATGACCCGGCTTCCACTCCAGAAGGTAGCTCAAATGGATATTTCCGAGCCACTGAGGTCAACTCCAGGTGACAAGCTGTAGGCCTACTTGACCTTCGCTCAGTGACAGTGTGGGCGTTGACAGTGACGTAACCCAGCAGCGTAACGTCCGCGCTTTGTCCCGCCGTAGCTGTAGACGTGGTGGTACCTCTCTGTAGACATCTTCTTCTTTCTTATCTCCACTCAATCATATTAGGGTATCAAGCTTGTTGAGCCTGTTGATGATGTCTGCTGGGAGTTAGTAGAGCTCATCAATGGATGAGCTAATAATTCCTTATTCAGGAATACAGAATGAGCAGCGTTTATACTCCATGTTAGGAGCGGCTGTACATGGCGTCTGTTCCTCTTTTGATGATGTCTGATGGGGATGAGTAGAGCTCATCAATGGATGAGCTAATACAGTCAATGATATGGTTTGTGAAAATTATCGTGACTGTGTGAAGTAGAATGCGTCTACCTTTGTCATTAAGACTGGGAGCACTACTCAGTGGCAGGCCGACTTAGCTCCAATATGAAATGGCCGCCTCTGAGGAACAGATGCCATGTACAGCTGCTCCTAACATGGAATACAAACACTGCTCATCCTGTATCCCTGAATCAGGAGCCTTACAGGGTACTATCAGCCGAAATAGCCACATTAATATCCAGACCGTTCTACTATTGTATTGGATTGGTTTGGTATATACCCTGTATTTTCTATGGAAGATAGCTTAGGGGTGTTTAGTGAACCTATGGACATAAGCTTATAGGCCTGTAGAGGTGATTCATATATTTGTCAATTTAGGTCAATTCTTGGCTATTATATAAAAAGTAAATTTAAACACAAGCTTTGGAGACAGTAGAAATATACTCATTGACCAAATAAATTAAGGAAGTTTCATATTTTGATATCGCCAGTCATCTATATATATATTTTTTTTTTTTAAGAGACAGAGGTTGTTCACACTTGGTTATCTTGTGTGTCTTCAATAAAGGTCACTGTAATATCTTTCAGAGTTATTTTCTGAATCCCGATATACATGCTAAAAGGTACAACTTCCTTAAGTTTTGTCCATGAGTGTATTGTCTGAATCCCGATATACATGCTAAAAGGTACAACTTCCTTAAGTTTTGTCCATGAGTGTATTGTCTGAATCCCGATATACATGCTAAAAGGTACAACTTCCTTAAGTTTTGTCCATGAGTGTATTGTCTGAATCCCGATATACATGCTAAAAGGTACAACTTCCTTAAGTTTTGTCCATGAGTGTATTGTCTGAATCCCGATATACATGCTAAAAGGTACAACTTCCTCAAGTTTTGTCCATGAGTGTATTGTCTGAATACCGATATACATGCTAAAAGGTACAACTTCCTCAAGTTTTGTCCATGAGTGTATTGTCTGAATCCCGATATACATGCTAAAAGGTACAACTTCCTTAAGTTATGTCCATGAGTGTATTGTCTGAATCCCGATATACATGCTAAAAGGTACAACTCCTTAAGTTTTGTCCATGAGTGTATTGTCTGAATCCCGATATACATGCTAAAAGGTACAACTTCCTTAAGTTTTGTCCACGAGTGTATTGTCTGAATCCCGATATACATGCTAAAAGGTACAACTTCCTTAAATTTTGTCCATGAGTGTATTGTCTGAATCCCGATATACATGCTGAAAGGTATAACTTCCTCAAGTTTTGTCCATGAGTGTATTGTCTGAATCCCGATATACATGCTAAAAGGTACAACTTCCTTAAATTTTGTCCATGAGTGTATTGTCTGAATCCCGATATACATGCTGAAAGGTATAACTTCCTCAAGTTTTGTCCATGAGTGTATTGTCTGAATCCCGATATACATGCTAAAAGATAAAACTTCCTTAAGGTTTGTCCATGAGTGTATTGTCTGATTCCCAATATACATGCTGAAAGATAAAACTTCCTTAAGTTTTGTCCATAAGTGAATATTAATATATATGTATATATATAAATTACAGAAACAAGAAAATCGTTTATAAATTAATATATGCAATTTATAGACAATTGTGTGTGAACTATATAAAATGTCTAAAATGCATATCTTAAACAATAGATTTATACTTTTGAGCAAATAAAGGAGAGTATATTCTAAAAATCATGATAATATAAATAAAAATAAATTATCTACCAAAATAAACTCTTCGAGTGAAAATAGAAAAATAAAACGGAGATTGAAGAGAAGTATCTTGTGTGAATTTTATTAGCAAGCTTTCGGACGTCCTTCTACAGGCTTTTTACGATAACTAAACAAAAGACGAGATGATTTTTAATAAGATAAGAATTAGAAATATATAGAATTAAATAAGAAAAGCTTGCTAATAAAATTCGCACTCCTCTTCAATGTCCGTTTTATTTTTCAAAAATAAATTATGTTAAATGTTTCTTCACATTTTCAAATATGAAGATATTCTATTAGAGAACGTGTTCAGAAATCTTCAGTGAGCTACGCTGCCAGCTATGTGAGCTCAATCAGGTGAAAGGGCGTGTAGGTCAATCGTTAAAACAAATTAGGTAGACGGAATCTGTGGGAGGCTGGACGTTTGCCAGAATGACATGGCTCGTGTCTGTCTACACATCTACCTTTCTTGTCTACATATGTACACACAGCTCACACTCTGTACATCTACCTTCCTTGTCTACATGTCTATATGTACACACAGCTCACACTCTGTATATTGGGTTTACAATCACTCTTAACACCATCTCACAAAAGGGGGTCGGTGGAAGGATGGTCTAAACCGTTGGATTTCGACCGCTACGACCCGGGTTCGATTCCCGTATTGGGCACTTTTTTTTCTGATTTAAAACAAAAATATTCTCCAATGGTCCCCGATTCTAGCAAAAGTCCAACCCTACCGCGAGCGCAAGTAACCAAACGCAGGCTCTATAAACACAATGAACAATACAATAATTATCTGGTAGATTAAATAGACGAAATCGCTGGGAAGGATTCACCACAGTCAAGTCTTCCTAAATATGTTTTTCATCTTCAGCTGAATAAGTGTAGACCCTTGCTTATTCCTAGTACACGTGGTACAGGCCATGATAATCATGATGGGTAGAAGTAGGCGACTGTTTTTACTGTAAGTGCACCACATGTCTACATGTGAAAAGCAGTTCGACTTTGCACTTACAAATGTACCAGAGCCATGTTTGATTACTTGCACTCGCTGGTGGGGTTGGACTTTTTGCAAGAACGGGGACCGCGTACACTCAAAAGGTACAACATCAAAAAGGTAGTACGTAAAAAAAAACACATGATGTTATAACAAAACCATGTTGTATGTATGTCCGGTATACAAATTCGCAGTAGTTCACTAATTCAAACCAAAATTTCCATACATAGGTACAAAAATATTGGGAAGACGATAGGCTATTTTTAAAAATATATAAATCAATTATTAAAACTATATATTCAAATTATTCTACTTAGCTCACGAACAGCGCCCTCTATCAAAGATTAGATTAAATTATGCTGATGCAAACAAATAGATAATGCTAATAACAAACAATTATTTAAAAAAATCTTATCTAAATATATATCACTCGGGTAGATATGCACACGGGTCAAGCCCGGGGCGAAGCCCGGGTCACCCCTCTAATTTTCAATAAATATGAATGCCGGCCAGGCAGCCTCTATCTTTACGGTAAAACCATACTTAACTTTTATTACAGCGTTGATAGGAGTGGATC
>CP092865.1:3920116-3947097 GCA_030710605.1 Cordylochernes scorpioides
GTTTAACTTTTTCACTTACAAGTGTGCCAGAGCCCTGTTTGGTTATTTGCACTCACTGGTAGGGTTGGATGTCTTTGTCTTGGTGAAACCAGCAAAATCTTCAGTCCTTTCACAGAGTCACACTTTCCTTTCAAATCTAAATCAAATATCTGGAGAGAGAGAAAGAAGGGTTGTGTTTGTCATCATCAATGTTGTCTGTGTCACCGCAGGATTATGACATCGCTGGCACCACCGATGTCCAAGCTGACGTCCAGTGTGTCCGAGTCCTGGCGGATATCCTGGAGAAGTTGGACGTCGGACCTTTTGTCATCAAGGTAACTAACTGGGGGATAAGATATTCAAACTATTGTTGATGCATATGGTTGATAAGATACAATTTAGATTATAGATTATAAACACAAGGTATAAGACCTAATCCAAATAAATTAATAGTATTTGACCTCTTTTAGTAACAGCGTTGTTGCCATCATCAGACGAAAGAATAAATCTTTAATTAAAAAGGCATATTTTGATACAATAGATGCCTTTTTATTTAAAGATTCATTTATGAATTGCTCTATTTTCAAAATCAGAAAGAATAAATGATAAAAGATTATTCTTTTGTCTGATTATGGTAACAAGGCTGTTACTGAAATGTCACACACTATTTATTTATTAGGATTTGGTATTATTACCTTGTGTTTATAGATATGTAAACTAAGATACTACACCATATTTTCAGACAAAACAGTGCTGAAATTATTTTGTCTCAAGAAGGTAACAACACTGTTACTGAAACGTCACAATTTATTGATTTGATCTTGTTACCTTATGTTTGAGAATCCCTCTACACCTTTGATAAGGCACAATTTGTATTATAGATTATAAATACAAAGTAATAAGACCAAATCCAAATAAATAAATATATGTGTACCATCTTCATATGAAGATGGTAACAACGCTGTTACTGAAACGTCACACACTATTTATTTATTGGGATTTGGTCTTATTACCTTGCCCTCTACACCTTTCTCTATTACACAGCAAGAAAATTTCTGTCCAGTATGGTGAAGGAGGTTGACTCTCCGATGTCTCTTCTTGTTGTTGTTGTTTCTTATCCCCTTGTGTAAAGATTACACAAATTCCATGAGTTCATGCTCTTCGAGCTGTTGTTGGACGTCGGAGCAGCCTCTCCCAAAGGTCCTGTTTAGTGTATCTTATGCAAACCAAAATTCTCTTCTTTCTTATCTCCAGATGTTTTTTTTTTTTTGCTTATCCCAAGTACACGTACAGGCCATGATAATCATGGTGGGTAGAAGTTGTCGACTGCTTTTACTGTAAGTGCACCACATGTCTACACATGTGAAAAGCAGTTCGACTTTGTACTTATAATTGTGCCAGAGCCCCGTTTGTGTACTTGCACTGCTGGTGTGGTTGGACTTTTGCAAGAATCGGGAGCCATTGGAGCATTTTTTTTTTTTTTAAATCAGAAAAAAGTGCTCAATGCGGGAATCGAACTCGGGTTGTAGAGGTTGAAAACCAACAGTTTAGACCATCCTTCCACCGACCCCTTTCTCCAGATGTAATTGCCAACAGTGAGGTGATATGAACCAGGTGAGCCACAGAAAAGTCCTGGATGGACTTCTGGAGGTGTGTGGAGTCCCAGAGTCCAAGATCCGGCTCATCTGCTCCTCCATTGACAAGTTGGACAAGGTAAGTGATCTGATCCCTGTCAATTCACTACTTTCATTCTCAATCGAAGTGTTGGAATCTCAATTCTGGATAGTTAGCGATGTGGCTCTGGGAGTCCAGGGTTACACACAAGTTAGTAGTGGGATCCTAGTAAAGATATTAGGCGAAAAAAAACTTTGAGGTATAAACTATCACTGTTGGAAACCAGGATTGAAAGCAATACCCTAATACCTCGCTTTGCGTCGTTTGGTTTTGTGTTTTTTTTCGAAGTTGCGTCGCTGCTTAATTTTTACTGATTTTCACTGTGCGTCGTTAGATTTTCAAAGTTTCGTTGTTTTGGATTCAAGTCTTTAATTTTTTTTTTTTTGAATTTTTTTTCCTAAAATATGACAACACCTTTGTTTTTGATTGTGCCTTCACATATTTTCACTTTGCGTCGTTTCAATTTGCGTAGTGTTTTTTGGAACGTAACCCCGACGCAAAGCGAGGTATAGGTGTACTTATCTACAGGGGATAGGTAAAAGAGTGGTATCAATTATTGATATTTGACAGTCATGAACTGGGATCGAATCTCGCATTGGGCACTTTTTATTTTCTTTTTTTAAAGAAAAAATTGTTAGTGACTGCAGCTTTTACTCTTAAGTACACCACATATCCACGCATGAAGAAAGCACTTTGACATTTGTACTTACAAGTATGTTGGAACCCCATTAATTTTTTTTCTTTCTTAGAAAGAAAGTACTCAATGATAGATTGAATCCTGGATCATGGCTGTTGATGGTTTATATCATTCTACCACCAACTCTTCAACCCTGAGGGTTTTGTATCCACTTATGTAATTATCATTTATTTATGAAGAATATATGTAAAATAGGGATACTATACATAATTGGTTGGTATGAATAATGTTCCTTCAATTTTCTCTATTCTGTATAATCCTGTGGGTGATGGGAGATGAAAGATCTGGTTTTTGAACTGTCAGTATTGAATTGTTGGTCTTCCTCTTTATCCCCCATTAGTAAAGAAGTAGAGGACAACAAGCCAGTTGAAGTAAGTTACAGGAGGATGTCTCAGAAGATGTCACTCCAGTTGTAGTTTCTAGATATCCCGTCTCAAAAATCTCAAAAGTTTATCCTCAATGGATACCCTCACATGTCAGCATTGAAAGCAATGAAGCTACTGACGTGCTAACAAAAAAGGTATAAGATTGTAGCGGAATAATAAACTTACTTTTAAAGAAATAGAGATAGTTGCTAAATCAAAAAATAAATAAAACTAGAGGATCCCACCTAAGCACAGCTGGTTATGCGAAACATTTTATATATAAAAGCAAAAGAAGTTATATCATAGCTGCTCTAGACAAACAATAATTCCATATCAAAAATAATTTTAAAAATGACAGATATATTCAACTCTGCCTTTGTCTGTACCAAGCCTGGATGAAAAAGGAGGAGGGGGAGCAGTAACAAACTCACTAAAAAACCTGGGTTCAGCTGGCTCGGCTGATAGTACCCTGTAAGACCTCCTAATCCAGGGATACAGGATGAGCAGCGTTTGTACTCCATGTTAGGAGCGGCTGGCTGTACATGGTGTCTGTTTCTCATGTCAGAGGCGGCCATTTCATATTGGAGCTTAGTCAGTGGCCTGCTCTGAGTAGTGCTCCCAGTAAAAATGACATTCTACTTCACCCAGTCATGATGGTTGTCACAGATATATTATCTAAAAAGGTAATAAGACCACAAATCCAAATAGATAAATAGTGTGGGACATTTTGGCAAAAGCTCTGTTACCAAAACGCCATACGCTATTTATTTGGATTTGGTCTTATTACTTTGTTTGATTATTATCTATAATTCTATAATTGTGCCTTATCATATTCTCTAACAAAAAATAACTACAGTAAGAAGTCTTGTTACCCGCCCTCAGTGTGAGCGTTGTGTTGACAGGTGCCCTGGGCTGAAGTCTACACAGAGATGACCCAAGGGAAAGGATTGGAGCCAGAGATTGCCAACAAGATTGGAAACTACGTCCTGGACACAAGTAATCAATCTCTCTATACTTATTTACATAGTTTTAAAAAATTGCATAGAGTAAATTATCTATTAAAGATAAAACTAGAAGACATTTAAAGTTTTTTTTTTTTTATAAATCTGATTTGGTTTTATTTCCATTCACTGTTATTTGCGGATTTTAATAAGCATTTAAAGAAAAAATATATATAATTGTGCCACAAATGGGATTGAATCCTGAATTGGGCATTTTTCTCTAAATAATTTTTTTTCTCAAATGGTCGCTGTTTCTTTTAAAGGTTCATTTCCACCAAAGAGTGCAAGTAAACAAACAGGGATCTGGCACACTTGTAATTGCAAAAGTTGAACTGCTCTCTACATATGTAGACATGTGGTGCGCTTACAGTAAAAGCAGTCGCTAACTACCCACCATGATTATCATGGCTTTGAGATAAGAAAGAAGAAGACTCTTCTCCAGAAGACACTATAATACTAACATCACAAAATTGGAGAGGAGTGGACTTCAGGAATTGGTTTAACCATGGAGATAAGCATCACCACCACCAGACACTATAATCAAAAGTCTCAAGCTCTACAAGCTTGATACCTTAATATGATTGAGTGAAGATAAGAAAGAAGAAGAAACAGCTATAGACAATTAAAATAATTTTATTGACATCTTGTCAATACATGCAAAGTACACAGTCTGCACTATTTAAAAAAGATAATATGGATTATATACACTATGTACAATGAATATGGCGCCTCTGCCACTGCTGCAGAGTTTGGTGGAGAATCGCCATCAAGTCTCCAGCGACACCATGTATTTGGTGATCTACGAAGAATACGTAGATCGCGTACTTCGCCGCTGAGGAGATGGTGATGGCGTGGTCCTCGAGACCAACTGGAAAGATCCAGGACTGCAGGTCCGGCTGATGATGGAGAACATCTCTCGGATGACAGGGCGAACGGCGCTGCAGGACCAGAAACAGCTATAGAAGCATAGACTCATAAAATTTGTGTAATTTTGACACAAAGGGATATGAAACAACAACAGGATTATAATGGGGTCTGTTTCACTTTGGATATCTACCAGCATTCCCTTGGCAGCTAACGTTGCGATTACTCCATTCAGTACTTTTGTCTGAAGATGGTTACAATGCTGTTACCGAAATGTCACACACTATTTATTTATTTGGATTTGGTCTTATTACCTTGTGTTTATAATCTATAATCCAAATTGTGTCTTATCAACTAAAGGACTGTGTGTGTGTGGCAAGGTGGAGTCCGAGTACTGGAGCTGTTGTCCCAGGATGAGAACCTCTCCAGGAATCCACAGGTCCAGGCTGGTCTGACCAACCTGACCTTGTTTATGGAGCAATGCCGCCATCTTGGACTGGACACCAAGGTACGACTCTTGATACGTTTCTTTGTAAATCCCCCTGTTCAACTTTTCGGGGCTAACTCTCTTACACACAGGACTTATCAACAAAGTTTCATTATGATAAACGCGCCTAGTTGGAATTGCTCCCTGAGGTTTCCAATCTAGTTCAGCCAAATCTATATATCTGTTAAAGACTCTGTTTCCTCGGCATCAATCAAATTTAGGAGTATTTGACCCCAATTCTCTTCTTGCAAACTAAGGCCAATGATAAGGTACAATTTGGATTATTGATTAGAAACTCAAGGTAATAAGACTAAATCCAAATAAATAAATAAATAGTGTGTGGCATTTTGGTAACAGCATTGTTACCATCTTCAGAAAAAAGTACTGAATTTTTACCATCTTCAGGCAAAAGTACTGAAAAAGATATGGTAACAGCACTGTTACCGAAACGTCACACACTTTATTTATTTGGATTTGGTTTTATTACCTTGTGTGTGGACAAATTAAGAAAAGAGGCATCCCCTTATCATGCAACTGAAAGTTGCTGATGGCTGGCACCATTTATTGGAATAAATATTAACTATTTCATTTATTTTTTATTTGATTATTCTAGAGATGCCTTTTGTGTGTGTCGAAGTGCAAAGTCGAACTGCTTTTCACATATGTAGACATGTAATGCACTTACAGTAAGAGCTGTCGCCTACTTCTACCCACCATGATTATCATGGCCTGTACCATGTGTACTAGGGATAAGCAAAAAAAAGAGATGCCTTTTTCTTAAGAGCAGTCGCCTACTTCTACCCACCATGATTATCATGGCCTGTACCACGTGTACTAGGGATAAGCAAAAAAAAAGAGATGCCTTTTTCTTAAGAGGCTTTCTTAAGAGCAGTCGCCTACTTCTACCCACCATGATTATCATGGCCTGTAGCACGTGTACTAGGGATAAGCAAAAAAAAAGAGATGCCTTTTTCTAAAGAGGCTTTCTTAAGAGCAGTCGCCTACTTCTACCCACCATGATTATCATGGCCTGTAGCACGTGTACTAGGGATAAGCAAAAAAAAAGAGATGCCTTTTTCTAAAGAGGCTTTCTTAAGAGCAGTCGCCTACTTCTACCCACCATGATTATCATGGCCTGTAGCACGTGTACTAGGGATAAGCAAAAAAAAAAAAAGAGATGCCTTTTTCTTAAGAGAGATATGTGATATGGCGGTTGAGGTAGAGAAATGTTGTGTCCACCAGGTGGAGCTGGACCTCCGGATGGCCCGAGGCCTGGACTACTACACCGGACTGATATTTGAAGCCAAACTCACTCAGGCCGACATTAAGGGCAGTGTTGCTGGTGGCGGACGATTCGACAACCTTGTAGGTCTGCTGTCCTCGTGTTCTGTCCCCTGTGTCGGAGTCTCCCTCGGCTATGAGAGGATCATCGGTATCTTGGAGGCCAAGGTAAGTTCCTCCTTTGTTACTGAGATCACGGGTTTAATTACAGTACGACATATACTCTATGTGTCCAAACTCAAGGAGGCTTTAAGCTCCTGATAGGATCCAGACATCCTTTCAGTGAAGGCTCCATCTGGTATATATATTTTATCTACTCTTTTAAAAGTCAGACTTTCACCAAAGTGTGCCTGGATCATGGTGCCATGATCAACGAAAGCTGTACTCCTACACCCCCATTCCATGAGATCAGCTTATCCCCAAGGACCTGAGGACCCAATGACATCAATATAAATTATAATTGTAAATGAACAAACCCTGTAAAAAAGTACAGTATATAGTAAATATGATGATCTAGGTTGTTCTTTTTGAGCAGTGGCACCTAATAAAGTTATTTGGAACTTAACTTAAAAAAGGCACAAAACACAAGTCGGTGGATGAGAGGGTAACACCCTCGATTCCCGACAGTCATGAACCAGGATTGAATCCCGCGTTAACATTTTGTTTAATATGTGAATAACCTTCACATATTATTCACTGTTTCAATTATCATGAACTAGGTTGCTCTTGCTGAGCGGTACCAAATAAAGTGATTTTGAACCAGGCAGCTTGAGGATCATGAACTCATGGAATTCGTGTAATCTTTACACAAGGGGATAAGAAACAACAACAACTCTTTTTAAGCTCTGTAAACTCTCTCCTTGACTGTTGACTAGATGTCAATAAACAATTTTTGATTGTCACATTGTCATACTCCATGTTGGATAAAGCACAATTTAGATTATAGATTATAAACATAAGGTAATAAGATCAAATCTTCAAATAAATTAATAGTGTGTGACGTTTCGCTAACACTGCTGTTACTGAAACGTCACACACTATTTATTTATTTGTAATTTGTCTTATTTACCATGTGTGTGTGAGGACAGTCTTGACTCAAGTCTGGATATCTATGGACAATGACTTTCCAGAATGGTTGCCTTTGCCGGTCCCAAGCCCGGATGAAAAAGGAGGAGGGGGAGCAGTAACAAGCTCGCTAAAAAACCTGGGTTCAGCTGGCCCGGCTGATAGTACCCTGTAAGGGCTCCTAATCCAGGGATACAGGATGAGCAGCGTTTGTACTCCATGTTAGGAGCGGCTGCACATGGCGTCTGTTCTTCATGTCAGAGGCGACCATTTCTTTTGGAGCTATGTCGGCCTGCCACTGAGTAGTGCTCCCAGTCTTAATGACAAAGGCAGACGCATCCTACTTCACCCTGTGTGGAGATAAAAAAGAAGAAGAAGAAGAGAATGGTTGCTGAAACTGGCCTTGATTTCATGATATCCCACAAGGGATTCATAGACCCGATTCTATATTTGAAAATTGTGACGGAAATTTTTCTGAGAGGACATTTTTAAAAATCTATAATCTATCTGTAAAAAAGGAATATAGTTAAACCTGCCTATACCCCCCTCTCTTGGGACTTACCAAAATAGAGTGCTATAGAGATGGAGTCCTATAGACAGGTCACTTTAAATGTAAAATGTTTACATTTTAATGTTTTAAATTCGGGTGCTATAGAGAGGGAGTCCTATAGACAGGTCACTTTAAATGTAAAATGTTTACATTTTAATGTTTTAAATTCGGGTGCTATAGAGATGGAGTCCTATAGACAGGTCACTTTAAATGTAAAATGTTTACATTTTAATGTTTTAAATTCGGGTGCTATAGAGATGGAGTCCTATAGACAGGTCACTTTAAATGTAAAATGTTTACATTTTAATGTTTTAAATTCGGGTGCTATAGAGATGGAGTCCTATAGACAGGTCACTTTAAATGTAAAATGTTTACATTTTAATGTTTTAAATTCGGGTGCTATAGAGATGGAGTCCTATAGACAGGTCACTTTAAATGTAAAATGTTTACATTTTAATGTTTTAAATTCGGGTGCTATAGAGAGGGAGTCCTATAGACAGGTCACTTTAAATGTAAAATGTTTACATTTTAATGTTTTAAATTCGGGTGCTATAGAGAGGGAGTCCTATAGACAGGTCACTTTAAATGTAAAATGTTTACATTTTAATGTTTTAAATTCGGGTGCTATAGAGAGGGAGTCCTATAGACAGGTCACTTTAAATGTAAAATGTTTACATTTTAATGTTTTAAATTCGGGTGCTATAGAGAGGGAGTCCTATAGACAGGTCACTTTAAATGTAAAATGTTTACATTTTAATGTTTTAAATTGGGTGCTATAGAGATGGAGTCCTATAGACAGGTCACTTTAAATGTAAAATGTTTACATTTTAATGTTTAAAATTCGGGTGCTATAGAGATGGAGTCCTATAGACAGGTCACTTTAAATGTAAAATGTTTACATTTTAATGTTTTAAATTCGGGTGCTATAGAGAAGAAGGCACTATTTAGAGGGAGCGTTATAGACAGGTTTAACTGTTTCTCATCAAAATAGAGATTAAATGAAGTGTCATCTACTTACCAAAATTTCTATATTATGAAAATTATGTAAATATATAAATATATGATTTTCTCTCTTGGTTAAAAAACACCATAATTACCAAACTAGGTATATTTATTTGTGTTTATTTCATTTGTTGGTTGTAAATTCAAGCATGATTTTAATGTCCTTTCTTCTTTAAACTTCTATAAATATCTCTCTCTCTAATAAAAAATACTTTGAAGGTAGAGGCTGCCTGGTCGGCATTCATTTTTATATGAAAAATAGACACTTCGGCCAGTTAGAGTTTTTTATTTTTCTCAACATTTCGACAAAAATAGTTTGTCTTCGTCAGGAGAAGTAAATAAAAATTAAGCATTTGGCAAGACGTTTGTTCTCACTGCAAATTGTTCTCAATTTTTAACGTCAAATGCTTTATTTTTATTTATTTCTCCTGACGAAGACAAAAGATTTTTGTCGAAATGTTGAGAAAATTAAAAACTCTAACTGGCCGATGTGTCTATTTTTCATAGAAATAGAAATACTTTGCTACAATTTATATAAACATTAAGGTAAACACAAGGTAATAAGATCAAATCCAAATAAATAAATAGTGTGTGACGTTTCGGTAACAGTGTTGTTACCATCTTCAGACAAAAGTACTGTATGGTATTACCATATATACCATACCAAAATCATTCAGTACTTTTGTCTGAAGATGGTAACAGCATTGTTACCGAAACGTCACACACTATTTATTTATTTGGATTTGGTCTTATTACCTTGTGTTTATAATCTATAATCCAAAGTGTGCCTTATCATTAAGGTGAATACTAAGGTAGATTTCCAAGGACTACGGCGGATGTTTCCTTTGTCCAGATGGAAAAAGTCCGGCGAGTCCCCACTCAGGTGTTTGTGGCCTCGGCTCACAAGAACTTGTTGGAGGAGAGGTTCAAAGTCCGCAACCTGCTGTTGCAATCCGGCTTTAAGGTGAGGAGGACTCTTGTTAAACAGAAGCTGTCCATCAAGATAATAAGACCAAATACAAATAAATAGTGTGTGCAACTCTCTGGTAAGAGGATACCTCTCCCTAAAGGACACTTTGGCTCTGTAACTAGGTGTTGTCCTTTACAGAGAGGTAGTTCTACTGTATTTAGTAACTCTCCAGTAAGAGGACACCTCTCCCTAAAGGACACTTTGGTTCTGCAATTAGGTGTTGTTCTTTACAGGGAGGTAGTTCTACTGTATTTAGTAACTCTCCAGTAAGAGGACACCTCTCCCTAAAGGACACTTTGGTTCTACAATTAGGTGTTGTCCTTTACAGGGAGGTAGTTCTACTGTATTTAGTAACTCTCCAGTAAGAGGACACCTCTCCCTAAAGGACACTTTGGCTCTGTAACTAGGTGTTGTTCTTTACAGAGAGGTAGTTCTACTGTATTTAGCAACTCTCCAGCAAGAGGACACCTCTCCCTAAAGGACACTTTGGTTCTACAATTAGGTGTTATCCTTTACAGGGAGATAGTTCTACTGTATTTAGTAACTCTCCAGTAAGAGGACACCTTCCCTAAAGGATACTTTGGTTCTACAATTAGGTGTCCTTTACAGGGAGGTAGTTCTACTGTATTTAGCAACTCTCCAGTAAGAGGACACCTCTCCCTAAAGGACACTTTGGTTCTACAATTAGGTGTCCTTTACAGGGAGGTAGTTCTACTGTATTTAGCAACTCTCCAGTAAGAGGACACCTCTCCCTAAAGGACACTTTGGTTCTACAATTAGGTGTCCTTTACAGGGAGGTAGTTCTACTGTATTTAGTAACTCTCCAGTAAGAGGACATCTCTCCCTAAAGGACTCATTGGTTCTGCAATTAGGTGTTGTCCTTTACAGGGAGGTAGTTCTACTGTATTTAGCAACTCTCCAGTAAGAGGACACCTCTCCCTAAAGGACACTTTAGTTCTACAATTAGGTATTGTCTTTTACAGGGAGGTAGTTCTACTGTATTTAGTAACTCTCCAGTAAGAGGACACCTCTCCCTAAAGGACACTTTAGTTCTACAATTAGGTATTGTCTTTTACAGGGAGGTAGTTCTACTGTATTTAGCAACTCTCCAGTAAGAGGACACCTCTCCCTATAGGACACTTTAGTTCTACAATTAGGTATTGTCTTTTACAGGGAGGTAGTTCTACTGTATTTAGTAACTCTCCAGTAAGAGGACACCTCTCCCTAAAGGACACTTTAGTTCTACAATTAGGTATTGTCTTTTACAGGGAGGTAGTTCTACTGTATTTAGTAACTCTCCAGTAAGAGGACACCTCTCCCTAAAGGACACTTTAGTTCTACAATTAGGTATTGTCTTTTACAGGGAGGTAGTTCTACTGTATTTAGTAACTCTCCAGTAAGAGGACACCTCTCCCTAAAGGACACTTTAATTCTACAATTAGGTATTGTGTTTTATACAAGGAGGTAGTTCTACTGTATTTAGTAACTCTCCAGTAAGAGGACACCTCTCCCTAAAGGACACTTTAGTTCTACAATTTGGTATTGTCTTTTACAGCGAGGTAGTTCTACTGTATTTAGCAACTCTCCAGTAAGAGGACACCTCTCTGTAAAGGACACTTTGGTTCTACAATTAGGTGTTGTCCTTTACAGGGAGATAGTTCTACTGTATTTAGTAACTCTCCAGTAAGAGGACACCTCTCCCTAAAGGACACTTTGATTCTACAATTAGGTGTTGTCCTTTACAGGGAGGTAGTTCTACTGTATTTAGCAACTCTCCAGTAAGAGGACACCTCTCCCTAAAGGACACTTTAGTTCTACAATTAGGTGTTGTCCTTTACAGGGAGGTAATTCTATTGTATAGCCAAATTCAAATAAATAAATAGTGTGTGAGGTTTCAGTAACAATGCCCCATCCCTGGACACTTTTATTCTTCCATTCATCATTACTCTTCACAATTCATCCTTTCATACTTCATCCCTAAGGTTAGAAATAATCGTTATTTCTCCTTAAAATAAAATTCGATTTTTCGTTCAAAAGAAACACATGCGGGATAATTTTCAAATGTCGTTCTACAATCATAAGCCACATTATATTGTATTATAAACTATTTATTTGGATTTGGTCTTATTACATTTTGAATTTGAATTTGAAGTCTTGTGTTTGGTTTGTGTTTCTGAGCTACAATTCAAATTGTACCTATATCGCAGTAGCTCTCTATATACCCAGTGGTATTTGTCTGATACAAACGATTTGTAATTATTTTGTTTTATTTTTCCCTCTCTATATAATTAACCTTATATAATTTTATATGTAAATTGTAATAAATCAGTTTCAATCTCTACTGAGAAAGGCACTCACAGTTGTAGACAAGGTCTCCATTGTTGGTGCCCACCGCAGGGAAATTCTGCCACAGATGGACTGCGAAAGTTCTTTTACCACAGTGTGGGCAGGTCAATGTGATGGCTGGCGTTACCCACCTAATGGTAGTTGTTACCACACTTGCTGGAGACCTAAACAGCCAGAGAGAGATTGAAACTACTTCATTATAACCATCATATATGGTTTCCAGTTGTAGACGATTTCGAGGGTAATGAAATGGCAGATGAATTGGCAAAGGAAGCCAGAAAGCTGAGCCAAAGGAAAGAACAAATGTCAGTATTTGACGCTGACACTTTGGCAAAATACAAGATAATTAAACAAAAAAATAAGAAAAGATCAAATATGTGAAATAAACTCTGAGAGAAAACTGACAAAAACTATAACAAGACTTAGAACAAAACACTATAAAGGAATGGCAATACATTCAGATGGCACAAGAACCTATAGAGCATGCAACAACTGTCCTGGTGTGGAACTAACACCTACTCACATATTCTCATGCCCAGCAATGGCCGCAGCCTTGCAGAAAATTGACTTAGACCCAGAGCAGCAGCTTTACACACCCAAGATAGTGGATATTGCTGCTGCTGTGATGGAGATGCATGGAGACATCTGAGACTCTTCTTTGGACACGACAACAACAGTTGTAGACGATATAATAAAGGAGGTAAACACTCCGCCCACAAAGTATCAATATCACAGAAGATCCGTGGTGTGTGTCCAGACTGAAGGACCTCTCAAGAAAGATCCCAAACTACTCACCCAGCTCCAGTATTGTGAGTCCAGAGACATCCCCTGGGCTGTGGTTTTGGGACAGTCCGAGCTGGATCGTGGCAATGTTCTACTTCGTTCTGTTTCCACTCGTTCCGAGGTACCTATTTCCCACTCACTGCTGAGTACATTGTGAATGTAGCCATCTCTTTGTCTATCAGCCATGTTGTTTCCTTATACAGTCAAACCTAGTTGCTCCTGTAGGAATCAAAATGTCTTATATAGGGTGGTCAGTGGAAGGATGGTCTAAACTGTTGGTTTCGACCAATACAACCCAGGATTGAATCCCGCATTGGGCACTTTTTTCTATTATATGAAAAAAAATTGCTCCAATAGCCCTCGATTCTTGCAAAAGTCCAGCCCCACCAGTGAGTGCAAGTAACCAAACAAGGCTTTGGTACATTTGTAAGTGAAAAGTCAAACTACTTTTCACATGTGTAGACATGTGATGCACTTACAGTAAAAGCAGTCGCCTACTTCTACCCACCATGATTATCATGGCTTGTACCACGTGTACTAGGAATAATTTAAAAAAAAAAGTATTATTTGGTTTATAGATGGAAATATCAAGGCATAATTTTGCCACCACCATCCAACTAACCCTTTAACCACTTTTACTGAATATCACCTTTTTCACGAATCCTAAATTTTGTATGGAAATTAATCCCTAGAATCCTGAATATATGTGAACAAAGACTGACTTTTATTTTATATCAATTTGAAGCGCTATATATCCCCCTAGGGACACTTGCACTGAAATACATGTATGTTTCTACATTTGTCTATACATATTTACAATAATTTTAGGCTGTAAAGAATAGTCATATGATATTAACAAGGATAAAGAAACATTTTGTCATCAAATATTTACAACAAAATTACCTCATACTTGTGTTATCGAGACTACCTGGGAATACAGGCCGTTCTTTTGCCATCCCTGTAGATAAAGAAAGGGCTATCAAAACACACCATCCTGTATCCCTTACAGGGTACTATCAGCTGAGTCCATGTTTTGTAGCGAGCTTGTTACTGCTCTCCTTTTTCATTAAGGCTTGGGACCAATAAAGACAGAGTGTTAGCTGTACACTTTTAGATTGGTGCACTATGATGTTGGTTCGTTTAGATTAAAATGGTCTCAAGCAAAAGGTGACAATATATATACAAGGCATGTCCCATAAGTTCCCGGAATGGGTCCATAAAAAAGAAAAGGTAAGATATTTAAAAATATATATATTAAAACTTTTCAAAGTAATCCCCCCTTACTTCAACGCACCAGCGCCATCCTTTCTCCCAATTGTCGAAACAGTTTTTATAAGCCTCTTTTGGAATGCTCTTCAATGCTAACGGCGATTTTCTATTATGTCATCCCTGGTGTCAAAATGTCTTCCTTTTAGAACTGCTTTAAGTTTGGGGAACAGGAAAAAGTCATTTGGTGCGATGTCTGGGGAATAGGATGATTGAGGTAGGATTTGTGTGTCCCGTTTTTCGCCAAAAAACTCGTCACCAAGTGCGCTATATGAGGGCGGGCATTGTCATGGTGTAGGATTCAGTCACCATTAGTCCATTTTTCTGGCCTTTTTTTTCGAATCGCTTCCCTTAGACGGCGAAGAATGCCCAAATACATTTCCTCAATAACTGTTTGGCCTGCAGGAAGATACTCGTGATGAACAATGCCCTTGTTATCCAAAAAAGAGACCAGCAATACCTTGTTTCTGGATTTCAATAGCCTGGATTTTTTGGGTCTAGGCTCACCCTGACCTCTCCACTCGACAGATTGACGCTTGTTTTCAGGGTCATAGCCATAGACCCATGTCTCGTCGCCTGTGATTATCTTGTCTTTCCATTCCGGATCCGTTCTTGTCATTTCCAACATGTCCTCACAGGTTGCAAGCTGACACAGTTTTGCTCATTAGTGAGGAATCTTGGGATGAATTTTGCAAGAGTCTTTTTGAGCTTCAAATCTTTGGTTACAATCCTTCCAATCGTTGTTTTAGAGATGCCTGTGTCTTTCTCTATCTCCAGCAAAGTGTTTCGAGGATTTTATTTTATCAAATCGGTTATTTTTTTGCACATTTTCATCAGTCCTTTGAAATTTTGGGCGTTCTTGACGAGGATCATCTTCAATGGAAATTCTGCCAACTTTAAATCTAGAATGTCATTCAAAAACAGTTTTTCTCTTTAAGGCGTCATTGGGGAATGCTTTATTAAGCATTTCAAAAGTTTTGGTTGCTGAAATTTGAATTTTCACATAAAATTCTATGCAAATCCTCTGCTTCAATTTTTGTTCCATCGTAAAATCGCCGCAGCGCTAGGTGTGACCTTTAAATTAATTAAAATGACCTTGGCGCGCGCACACGTACCGCCTCGATATTGGTACCACCGTGTTGCCAGATATTTTTTCTACAATAAACCATCAAATTTATTTGCATTTTTCATTTATATATTTTTTTATGGACCCAGTCCGGGAACTTATGGGACATACCTTGTATTTAAAGAGGATCAACTTTGTATACAAAAGCAAAACAAAACAAATAAAAAAACTTTTATTTTTCTCGCACGGGCGTGCTTTTACGAAAAACGGCATATTTTTCTCGCAGATTACATTAGGCCTAGCGCAAATTACCTTTCACTAACACAGAGTTTATAAATATTTTAATATATCATAATTTTCAGACTTTGATCCCCTTCTACAGAAGTCTTGATGGTTAACTATATATATATTGTAGCGTAGAAATCAAGTCTTTGTATATCTGAAGATGTGAAAGTATTTATTGATGACGTCACGGCGACTAGTCGACAATTATTAACATATTAACCAAACTCTCTACAGCTAGAGAATATCGAGCAAGCAAGCTAGGTAACTGAATGATTATTTAGAAAATATTAATTGATAAAAAATCTGTTTCACATATTTCATTGAATAATTAAATTAAATAATAAAATATTTATAAACAATACTTAAAGTTACACCGCATAAGTTTCTTTTTTGTGAAAAAGCAATATTTATTTCAAAGAGAAATATTTACTATTTCTAACTTTTTTTTTTTTTTTGAATGAAGTATGAGAGGGTAAAAACTCTTCATATTTTCACCCTCTCATACTTCATTCAAAAAAAAAAAAGTTAGAAATAGTAAATATTTCTCTTTGAAATAAATATTGATTTTTCACAGAAAAGAAACTTATGCGGTGTAACTTTAAGTATTGTTTATAATCACTCGCCGCAGTCCTTTATAATAAAATATTTCTTCACCACAATAGGACTAACTAACAGTTCTAGTTATACCTTCATAATACTATATTCTCCTATAGAAGGGCGATGTCAAATCCCAAAAACTTAAGATATTAAAAGATTTATACATGAAACCAAACCTCCAACACTGCTTCTCTGGTATTTTATAATTGGTTTTACAAGGTAATAAGACCAAATAAATAAATAGTGTGTGACGTTTCAGTAACAACGCTGTTACAGAAATGTCACACACTATTTATTTATTTGGTCTTATTACCCCTTGTGGGCTACTGAATATATAATTGCATATTTTAAATATTTACTGTTATCAGGTGTGTAAAAACAAGATAGAGATAAGAAGAAGATAGTTTTCTGAGAACCCTAAAAACTATCTTCTTATCTATATCTTGTTTTTACACACCTGATAACAGTAAATATTTAAAACATGCTCTGATGTATTTTCTCATTCAGTACTTTTGTCTGAAGATGGTAACAACGCTGTTACTGAAACATCACACACTATTTATTTATTTGGATTTGGTCTTATTACCTTGTGTTTATAATCTATAATCCAAATTGTGCCTTATCATTGGATTTGGTCTTATTACCTTGTGTTTATAATCTATAATCCATATTGTACCTTATCATTGGATTTAGTCTTATTACCTTGTGTTTATAATCTATAATCCATATTGTACCTTATCATTGGATTTGGTCTTATTACCTTGTGTTTATAATCTATAATCCATATTGTACCTTATCATTGGATTTGGTCTTATTACCTTGTGTTTATAATCTATAATCCAAATTGTGCCTTATCATTAAAACCACATTTGTTATATGCAAATCTTGTTTGATGTTTCAGGTTGAAGTTCCCATTTCGTCATTGGTTGAAGAGCTCAGGTCTCGACTGGGAGATTCCTGACAGCCATTTTGTAATTTAGGTCGTTTTTTTTAAAGAATAAATGTTTAATTTTGCAAGTTTTTCATTCTGTAGATCTTTCTCACTGTGTTTCAATATAAAAACAAACTTTGATACAGTCTTTGAAGAAGTTTTTCTGTTTTCTTACACTTATCTCACTAAGACAATATACATAACAAATGAAAACATTAAAATGTGAATATTTCTTTTCACAAATAAATCAAACTTATACATCTACCCATTCAATATATAGTTACGAGTGTCATGCGTTCTTCATCTCTTAATCAGTTTTCATCTCTGTCACCATTTGCTTTTTTTTTGGAATGGCGCCCTCCTATTGGTTGGCTACAATCACGCCCCCTTTGCCCCCCCCCCCCCCCCCCCCCCATCATGCCCCCTCGCTTTTTCGTTTTTGTAACTATTGTGTTGGAGCGGGTCGCTCCTTAAATAAATGCATATATTAGTTAATAACTAAATGGAATCCTCTCTTTCTTTTTCCCAGTAAGAGACACCTACGGAAGCCAACAGTACATAGACAGATAAAGCACATAGGCTATAGTTATTAACTAATATATGCATTTATTTAAGGCGCCAATTTATAATTGTAACAAATAGTATTTGAATCAAAACATTCAATCGGGTAAAACACGGGCGTTGCTCGGGTCATTCGGCTAGTGCACGTATATATTTACAAAAATTGTTTATAACACAACAAAGAAGGTAATATATATTTTCTTCCCCTTTCAATATCATTAATATTTAAAACATGTAAAAATTAATTTGTATATAAAAATAGTAAATATATTCATCAATATATTATTGTGATACTCCTGTTGAAGGACTGACAAGTCCGAAAGCTTGAAAATAAAAATTTGAACAAGAAACTTAGCTCTGGAAGCTTTATTTAGGACAACCTAAAATATTCTTAGAATTAAAAGTGGATTTTTTAAAAATATATATAATTAAAAGCATATATCTGTAAATATCATTTATATTTGGATTAGGTCTTATTTTCTTGTACCTATAATCCAAATTGTGCTTTATCAAGAAGTAACTAGGTAATTTGGTATTTTTATCTGATGATGGTAACAATACTGTTACCATCAAATGATGGTGTGATGATCATGACCTGTACCACGTGTGTTGTTGTTGTTGTTTCTTATCCCCTTGTGTAAAGGTTACACGAATTCCATGAGTTCATGATCTCATGGAATGGGGTGTAGGGATACAGCTTTCATTGATCATGGCACCATGATCTACTTTGGTGAAAGTCTGACTTTGCCTGTAATTTGAGGCTGTTCCTAACATGGAAGCCTTTGCTGCTGACTCTAACATGAGTACAGACACAGCTCCTTTGTATCCCTGGAGTGGGACCATTGCTGAGGACCATCAACCGGGTCAGTTGAACTCTGGATTTTTAGAGAGGGAGTATCCCTCCTGTTTTCTTTGAAGTTTCTTCTAGAAAGAACGAGCTGACTCAATTCGATTCAATTGATTTATTTCAAACAACAAAAGAGAATTACACTACGATTTAATGAGAAAATATGGTTTTACGGGCTACTAACCAAAGTTATGATTTTTGAGCCCAAGCGCGATGTCAGGTGGCAAGGGATCTCGCAGGGGTGGTGGAAGTGTTGGGCAAGCAGGGGAACAGCGCCAGGATGCAGTGAGGCAGGAGCATTGAATTGGCCAGGAATCCAGAAGAAGTGGCAGATGGAATTGGAGGCAGAAGGTCCTTGAAGCCTAGAATTTGAGGGCCCTAGACTTCAGGATGGGGCAGCTTGAGGCTCTCGCCTCGTGCTTGTCAGGAAGGCTACGATTTAATGGGATTTAGTTGTATTTATAACACAAAAAACAACAACAACAAAAAGAATGATGATAAGTAACAATAAAATTCTATGAATATGAATTATAATTAATTAATAAAATACAATAATAATAATAAAAAAAAAAAATCTAACACCTCCTGTTTACAGCATCAAGTCTACTAGAACAAAAGTACCACGTGTACTAGGGATAAGCAAAAAAAGAAATAAACAGCAAACTTGAAGGAATGAAGAGAAAGACCTTAAATCAGTTGGAATACCATAAATTGTTAAGTTAGTCTAAATCCTGGTTCAATGAATCAACCAGCTGTTCAATTTCCAACTTCCAAAGATGTCAAACTCCATCTACACTTTCCCTCTATATCCTTTACTACCACAATATCCCATTTGAGTAATGATAACTTTTCCAAAACTAAAGAGACAATTGGCTTCTCAAAAACTGAAATTGAAGAAGCTGAAGATAAAAACATTGAAAATGAAACCATTCAGATTTACAATACAAAGTTCAAATAACATTGATAAGAACATTAAAGAACAAATTGATGCTGAAAAGAATATTAAAAGACATTTTGATGCTAAGAACATTGAAGATCAGGTTTTGATGTTGAGATTGTTGAAAAACATATTGATGTTGTGAAGAACATTAAAGGACATTTTGATGCTAAGAACATTGAAGATCAGGTTTTGATGTTGAGATCATTGAAAAACATATTGATGTTGTGAAGAACATTAAAGGACATTTTGATGCTAAGAACATTGAAGATCAGGTTTTGATGTTGAGATCGTTGAAAAACATATTGATGTTGTGAAGAACATTAAAGGACATTTTGATGCTAAGAACATTGAAGATCAGGTTTTGATGTTGAGATCGTTGAAAAACATATTGATGTGAAGAACATTAAAGGACATTTTGATGCTAAGAACATTGAAGATCAGGTTTTGATGTTGAGATTGTTGAAAAACATATTGATGTTGTGAAGAACATTAAAGGACATTTTGATGCTAAGAACATTGAAGATCAGGTTTTGATGTTGAGATCATTGAAAAACATATTGATGTTGTGAAGAACTGTTATGATTGATCCGGCAACACTGCCGACTCGACTTGTAAACACTCTTAGATATATAACCACGTTATAAAAGATAGATGTTAATAAATAAATACTTAGTTCAGTTGCATTCTGCGTGATCAAATAGACACAAGAACAACATAAACAACATGGTGGCAGCGGAAAAGTGAGTACTTTTTCAAATAAAAATATTATTGACAAATATTAGCGAAAAAAAAAGAAAACATGGACTTTGTTAGGCCTAGCGAACTCGCCCTGCACGGAAATGTAGCGGAAAATTGGCGAAGGTTCAAACAGCGATTAATGCTTTATCTTGAAGCAACAGAAAAAGCCACAAAGCCTGATAAACTGAAAGTTGCCATTTTATTAAATTTTATTGGCGAAGAAGCCTTGGAAGTTTTCAACACATTTCATTTAAAAGAAGATGAAGCAGAAAATTTCGATCTTGTAATAAACAAATTTGATGATTTTTGCGAGCCTAAAAAGAACGTCATTTTTGAAAGATTCAAATTTTTTTCAGCGACCCAGAAGGATGGTGAATCCATCGATAGTTTTATAACAGAACTAAAAGGATTATCCACATCATGTGAATTTGAATCACAAAAGGATAGTTTAATTAGGGATCGCATTGTGTATGGAATACAAGACAAGGCTTTGCAGGAACGCCTCTTAAGAGAGCCCAATTTAACTCTTCTAAAAGCCATTGAAATGTGCAAAACAGATAAAATAAGCAAGCAACAGATCAAGATCATGCAGAACAACCAGAACATTTGTCAAATAAGAAAATATGAAAAGAAACACAGTCCAAAACAAAATCAAGAATCTGAAAAAGAATTCAAATGCCAAAGGTGTGGAAAGTCCCACAGAGCAAAAAATTGTCCTGCATGGGGTAAAAAATGCTCCAAATGCAAAAAGATGAATCATTTTGCAGCTTTCTGTAAAAGTTCAGCTATCAGAAGTCTGAATGATGAAACAGAAGAAACTGTATGGTCAATACATGAAGCAAAAGTAGTCCATACTTTGGAATGGAAAAAATCCATCATAGTGAATGGAAAGGAAATATGTTTCAAGTTGGACTCTGGAGCAGAAGTAAATGTTTTGCCATACACATTCACCAGACAAATGAAAGGTTTGGAAATATTTCAGACTAACCGAAAGCTAACATCATATACAGGACATGAAATCAAGATAAAAGGAATTGCCACACTAAATTGCAAAACTAAAAATAAGACGGAAAGTCTAGAATTTTTCATTGCTGATGGATACTATCAACCAATTTTAGGAATAGAAGCTATTGAAAAGCTTTCACTAATTAAGAAATGTGATGCTGTCCAAACAGAGCAAAACAATTCAGCAAAAGAAATTTTGAACAGGCACAAAAATATATTTGAAGGCATAGGAAGACTGCCAATTGAACACAAGATTAAACTAAACGAAAATGCAACTCCAGTTATTGCTCCAAGCAGAAAAATTCCTTTTTCCATTAGAGAAAAAGTTAAAGCAGAATTGGAACGGATGGAAAAACTTGACATTATTGAAAAAGTTGAAGAACCAAGCGAATGGACACACCCTATTGTAGTGGTACAAAAACCTTCTGGAGATGTCAGAATTTGCATGGACCCCAGGGAACTGAACAAATATGTTCAGAGAGAGCGCTATATTCTGCCAACAGCTGAAACAATATTTTCTGAATTGAAAGGTGCTACAGTTTTCTCTGTATTTGATGCATCATCAGCTTTCTGGCAAGTCCCATTAGACAAAGAAAGCACCAACCTGTGCACCATTGCGACTCCCTTTGGAAGATTCCGGTTCAAGCGACTTCCCTATGGATTGAACAGTGCATCGGAGGTATTCCAGCGATGCATAAACAATATTCTTTCAGGTCTCCAGGGAACTGCTTGCTATATGGATGACATCTTGATCTATGGAAGCACAATGGAAGAGCACAACCGAAACCTTGAAACAGTTCTTCAAAGGTTGGAAGAAAATAATGTCAAGCTCAATGCTAAGAAGCAGCAGATAGCTGTCGACAAAGTAAATTTCTTAGGCCACATAATCAGTCGAGATGGAATAGCCATTCAAGCTTCAAGAGCAGAGGCAATACAAAAGTTGAAAAGACCTGAGAACAAGACTGAAGTCCAAAGATTCTTAGGTATGGTAACGTACCTTGGCAAATTCATTCCTAATCTTTCTGACAAGACTGCACCTCTAAGGAAATTGATAAGCAACAAGAGTGAATGGAAATTTGGAGGCGAAGAAAATGATTGTTTTGAAAAACTCAAGGATATGGTTTCGAATGCTCCAATATTGACATTTTTTGACCCAACCAAGCCAATCACCATTTCATCTGATGCAAGCCAATATGGTATTGGTACAGCGCTCATGCAAGGGGGACATGCAATTGAGTATGCGTCCTTCAGCCTGAATGCAACTCAAAGAAAATACGCACAGATAGAGAAAGAACTTTTGGCCATAGTCTTTGGATGTGAACGCTTCCAGTACTATATTTGGGGAAATGATGTTATTGTGGAAACTGACCACAAACCTCTCCTGAGTATTGTTAAGAAACCTTTAGAAAAGCTTTCCCCAAGACTGCAAAGAATGGTCTTACGTCTCATGAGATTTCAAATATCTTTGAAGTTTACACCAGGGAAAAACATGTTTGTAGCTGACCATCTGTCTAGAGATCCATTAAAAGATGAGGTGGACACAAGCTATTTAGAAGGTCAAACAGAATCAGTGCACATGTTGCTGGTTACCACAGATGAAAAAATAAAGAGACTACAAAAGGAAACTCATGGGGACCACACCTTGATACAACTAATAGAGTATGCGAAGAATGGATGGCCGAAATATAAAACTAAGGTCTGTGATGAAGCAAAACCCTACTGGCAATTTCAAGATGAAATTCATGTGAGTGACGGAATTGTTTACAAAGGAAATTGCATCATGGTGCCATCGACTCTTCGAAAAGAAATCCTGCAGGTTGTTCATTCATCACACCAGGGCATAGCAGCTTCCAAAGAAAAAGCAAGATCAGCATTTTACTGGCCCGGCATGATAACACAAGTAGAAAATGAAGTGGAAAAGTGCAGAACATGTCAGGAATATTCAAGAAAGAATCCTGAGGAGTCAAGAATAGCTCATGAAATCCCTGAATTTCCATGGGAAAAAATTGCTGTAGATTTCATGGAGGTGAGTGGAACCAGTTCCATCTTGGTTGTCGATTACCACTCAAAGTTTGTTGAAATCCGGAAATTATCAAGCAAAAGAGAAACCGAAACCATCCTGCAGTTGAAAACCATTTTCAGGACTCATGGAATTCCAAGAACTCTAGTTTCGGATAATGGACCCCCTTTTAACTCTACTGGATTCAAAAATTTTGCTCAGAAATTTGAATTCAAACACCAAACCTCCAGTCCCAAATATCCAAGATCTAATGGACAAGTTGAGAGGACAATTCAAACCATCAAAGGACTGATAATTAAAGCTGTGAAGTCAGGAAGAGATCCCAATCTGGCTTTGATGGAGTTCAACAACACACCTAAGTATGACTTGCCATCTCCGACCCAAATGCTTATGGGAAGATCTGTGAGAACTCTTTCGACATACACCCGACAACAGTTGAAACCACTGTTTGACACAACAAAGAATTATCAAAAATTGAGAGACCATCAACAAAAGTATGCAGGAAGTCCAAAGAGAATTTTGAGACCTTTGGAAGTAGGAGACAACATCATGTTGCAGGAAAGGCATAGAAAATGGGTTCCGGCAACAGTGACCGCAAAGCATGAAACTCCACGCTCATATATGGTGAAAACACCAAGTGGTTCTGAATACCGCAGGAACAGGTCTCACCTTAGACCGAGAAAGTTCAGTGTAGAAGACTCTGCCCCAACAAGTCAAAGTCCAAGCATTCCTGGATCTCAAGCAGGGACAGCCATGGATGACAACATACAAGATCACGGAAGACCCACTTCTGAAAACAGAAGAGCATATGATCCAAGAGACAACGTTGCCAAGAAAGGTGAAGAATCATCTACTTCTCCTAGTGTGCGAACCCGCAGTGGTAGAACAGTGAGAAAACCTTTGCGTTATAGAGACTAGGAGAACTGCAATCCTTTTTATTTTTGTTTAAAGGAAACATGTTATGATTGATCCGGCAACACTGCCGACTCGACTTGTAAACACTCTTAGATATATAACCACGTTATAAAAGATAGATGTTAATAAATAAATACTTAGTTCAGTTGCATTCTGCGTGATCAAATAGACACAAGAACAACATAAACAACAAGAACATTAAAGGACATTTTGATGCTAAGAACATTGAAGATCAGGTTTTGATGTTGAGATCGTTGAAAAACATATTGATGTGAAGAACATTAAAGGACATTTTGATGCTAAGAACATTGAAGATCAGGTTTTGATGTTGAGATCGTTGAAAAACATATTGATGTGAAGAACATTAAAGGACATTTTGATTCTAAGAACATTGAAGATCAGGTTTTGATGTTGAGATCGTTGAAAAACATATTGATGTTGTGAAGAACATTAAAGGACATTTTGATTCTAAGAACATTGAAGATCAGGTTTTGATGTTGAGATCGTTGAAAAACATATTGATGTTGTGAATAACATTAAAGGACATTTTGATGCTAAGAACATTGAAGATCAGGTTTTGATGTTGAGATCGTTGAAAAACATATTGATGTGAAGAACATTAAAGGACATTTTGATGCTAAGAACATTGAAGATCAGGTTTTGATGTTGAGATCGTTGAAAAACATATTGATGTGAAGAACATTAAAGGACATTTTGATTCTAAGAACATTGAAGATCAGGTTTTGATGTTGAGATCGTTGAAAAACATATTGATGTTGTGAAGAACATTAAAGGACATTTTGATTCTAAGAACATTGAAGATCAGGTTTTGATGTTGAGATCGTTGAAAAACATATTGATGTTGTGAATAACATTAAAGGACATTTTGATTCTAAGAACATTGAAGATCAGGTTTTGATGTTGAGATCGTTGAAAAACATATTGATGTGAAGAACATTAAAGGACATTTTGATTCTAAGAACATTGAAGATCAGGTTTTGATGTTGAGATCGTTGAAAAACATATTGATGTTGTGAAGAACATTAAAGGACATTTTGATTCTAAGAACATTGAAGATCAGGTTTTGATGTTGAGATCATTGAAAAACATATTGATGTTGTGAAGAACATTAAAGGACATTTGGATGCTAAGAACATTGAAGATCAGGTTTTGATGTTGAGATCGTTGAAAAACATATTGATGTTGTGAAGAACATTAAAGGACATTTTGATGATAACAATAACATTAAAGAACAGTTTAATGTTGAGGAAAACATTGAAGATCAGGTTAAGAAGAACATTGAAAGACATGTTGATACTGAGAACATCAAAGAACATATTAATGCTGAGAAGAACATAGGAGGGCAGATTAGACCTTGGACAGGTCAACAGAATTCACAGATTCGTTACCATAGCATAATATTTCCACTATATAATACCTCTTTCAGCATTTACCACAACAAGATGACTTCATGCTATCACGTGAAGTCCAAATATCACCGTAGCAAGCTGGATCTCATTCCAGAAGATGATGAAGAGATTACTGATGATTCATTGCTATCAAAGGAAAATTTCAAATACCCATCCATCCATGGTGATTGGACTGATGATCGTGAAGAACACCTCAAGAAAATTCCATCAGTGAATCCTGGATTGAAATCGAGAGGTGATGCTGAAGCATACGAATGGACTTTGACAAAGAAAGACAGAACTATGAGTGCAGACAGTGAAAAGGCAGATGACATTAGAGAAAAGTTGTTCGAAATCCTTAAGGGAAAATTCAACATGAAGAAAATTAAAAAAATCCATTGAGGCATAACATAATGGCAAAGTGCAGTTGCGAATGTCTTTGGACTTAACTTGTTACTGGACATCTCTGGACTGTCACAGAGTGGAAAAGAAGTTTACGAATTTTATAAAAATAGATCTTAGCCTATCTCTTAAGACAAAAAAAAAAACTATCATTCTCAGAAAATCATGTCTCAACTTCCAACACTCCTTACAAAAATCACGTACCGACATCACACTCCTTAATATCTCTTCTTTCTTATCTCCACTCAATCGTATTAGGGTGTCAAACTTGTAGAGCTTGTTGATGGTATCTGCTGGGGATGAGTAGAGCTCATCAATGGATGAGTCAATACAGTCAATAATGTATTTTTGGGTATGTAGATCTGATTTATACAAATTCATCATGTGCATATCTCACCTTATTTCTATCTATTTGTGCTATTATGTAAATAAAATGGTATATAAAGTTGGTTCACCACTGATGAGCCGGGCCTGATAGTTTTATCATTGCAGTAAGGGTAGTAGGGAATTGTTTTACATAAAAAAATAAAATGGTCGCGTTAGAATTTTTCTTTCATAATAAACAAGTATATTGTTGACAGAGTTAATATATAGGACGGAATTTTTCAATTAGTGAAATTAGGATTAAAATGATTTGCGAAGGTTTGACTCATCCGTGATTAACCTTCCCAGCGATTTCGTCCATTTTATCTGTTGAAATCTTTTAACAAACATAAACATTTTAGGACCTTTGAGTTAGCTGGTAAAATGTTTTGTATTTGATTAGCGATTCGATCTCCCATGCCTTTTCATTGGACGAATGCGGCCAGGTTTTTACATATAAGAGGGTTCAGAGGTAATGCTAGGACGAGTCCAGTGGTCATTGTGTGGAGAACGCTTAAAACGTTCTCTGTGTCCGTGTGTCTGGTGATCTCCTCACATACCTGTGTAACCCC
>CP092865.1:3947197-4030261 GCA_030710605.1 Cordylochernes scorpioides
CCCTACATACCTGCGGTTGGTGCAGTAAGTTAGGCCTAACTTACGCGGCAACACTGGCCACCCAACTCCAACCAGGATATTATCGTCTGGCCCCCAAATCATCTGTGATACACACACCATCACATCGTTTAAATCTCTTCTGGGGAATCCCCATCAACTATGTACTACCAGAGATATTTTGATAGCTTTAACTCCGCCTTTGCCAGTCCCAAGCCCGGATGAAAAAGAAGGAGGGGAAGCAGTAACAAGCTTACTAAAAAACCTGGGCTCAGCTGGCCCGGCTGATAGTACCCTGTAAGGGCTCCTAATCCAGGGATACAGGATGAGCAGCGTTTGTACTCCTTGTTAGGAGCGGCTGCACATGACGTCTGTTCCTCATGTCAGAGGCAGCCATTTCTTTTGGAGCTAAATCGGCCTGCCACTGAGTAGTGCTCCCAAGTCTTAATGACAAAGGCAGACGCATTCTACTTCATCCAGAAATGATTGAGTGTAGATAAAAAAAGAAGAATAAGAGGGAATTAAGAGTTCTGTGTGCTAGTCTTGGGTAAAAGTGGTGGATAAGAAATAATATGTCGTAAAGATAAACTGCCTGGCCGGCATTCATAGTTCTTCAAATTAAAGACACTTCGGCCAGTAAATCTTTTTATTATCTCGACGTTTCGACGAAATCTTTTTTCCTCGTCAGGAGCGAACAAAAATTAAAATATTTGGCAAAGTGTTAAAAATTATTCTAAGGCTGCAAGGGCGTTCTCCTATGAGAATCTTAAATAATATGTCGTTTCACAAAATAGCTAGATGTAACAGATCTGATGGTTGTGTGAATAATTTAGTTTCCATAGGCATCTGTCTAACATGTTCACCTCTAAATTTTTTAAGTCCTTAAAGTCTAAATATGTTGAATATCCTAAATTAAGAACATCATGGTATAAGAAAGAATAGTTTTCAATTATTTTTTTATTCAACCTGTCTAAAGAGTACATTTTTAACATAGAACCAAATGGTTTTACTTTAGGCAATAGCAAACTCCCCTTCTACTCACCATGATTATCATGGCTCATACCGTATGTGTAATGGAAATAAATAACAAAAACATAATTGCATCTTAATAGATTCCAAAATAAGATCAATTTGCATATCTACAATAAGATATTTTTTGCATATCCACAATAAAATACTTTTGCACACACACACACACACACATATCCACAATAAGATTGATTAGTAAGATCAATTTGCATATACACAATAAGAACTTTTGCATATCTACAATTAGACAGATTTGCATATCCACTCACCTGGCCCATGGAGGTGTAGGTAGGGATGCTCTCCGTACAGACATGGATGGTCTCTGACCGCAGATCCACCACACAGGGTACCGGATGTTTCTTGTCCACCAGGCATTCACCCCAATCATCCTCGTACAGATACTCATCCCCCTGGTGGTGGTCACACACAAAGTCAGCGCTGGTCTTGGAATTGTCAAGTTGGGAGTTGATACACACAGTAGAACCATTCTCTAAAGAACAACACCTGGTTACAGAGCTAATGTGTCCTTTTACCAGAGAACAATTAGTTAATAAAAATGGTAATTATAACAATGAAAATTGTCCTTTGTATTGAAGTGTCCTCTCTAGGGGAAGTGTCTGTTCATTGAGGTTCAACTTTTAAACGTTTAATAATAAAAAACTTTTTGTAGAAACCTTTTATATAGAAAGAGCTCATCAGAGGTGAACTTTCTGGACGAATTTGCCAGTTGAACTGCTCTAACATTAGACTTTTAGACATTAGACAAGTATTAGACTTTTAATTGGTCTGCATTTGTTAAGGAATGAAAGGGAGTTTTTTGAGTAAACTATGGACATAATTTAGAGGTAGATATTTCTACAACCCAAGAACCATATGTAAATAGTTTCCTCAAACAGCCCCTAATCTTGTATATTTCGTGTTCTTTTTTCTTATCTTCGTGACTGGGTGAAGTAGAATGCGTCTGCCTTTGTCATTAAGACTAGAAACACTACTCAGTGGCAGGCCGACTTAGCTCCAAAAGAATTGGCCGTCTCTGACATGAGGAACAGATGCCAAGTGCAGCCACTCTTAGCATGGAGTACAGATGCTGCTCGTCCCTGGATTAGGAGCCCTTACAGGGTACTATCAGCATGGCCAGCTGAGCCCAGGTATTTTAGCAAGCTTGTTACTGCTCCTCCTCCTCCTTTTTAATCCAAGTTTGGGACCGGCAAAGGTAGAGTTTGTATATTACGTAACAAATAAAAGAATATATAACAAAATCAACCTAATACAATAGTAGGGCATTCTGGAGATTAAACGGCGATATTGTTGGGGGAATTTACCTCTGATGAATCCATCACCCAACTAGGTGAAAGAGACCTCCTCCGTGCCATCAATGCTAGCAAGAATGGAAAACTATTACTGCACATGACTGGTACAGAGCAGGAGAGACAAGCACCAATTCTGTCTTCCAAAAGAAACAACAGTTCTTTATTTCCAGACTTAAGTCTGGTCATCTACGGACAATGACTTTCCAGAATGGTTGCAAGGTACTATGTACTAAGTGTCAACCTGCAACCCCAAACCACATCATTGACTGTATTGGCTTATCCATTGATGAGTTCTACTCATCCCCAGCAGACACCATCAACAAGCTCTACAGGCTTGATACCCTGATATTATTGTTGAGTGAAAATAAGAAAGAATAAAAAGACCTGTGATGAACTCTGCACTCTCCTTTTTTTTATTATTATTATTTTTTTTACTTATTCCAAGTTATATTTATAAATTCAATTTCCATCTATCAATAAAATTTGTAATAATTATTTTTGGCAATGTGTTGTCTTTTCACATTATCATCAACTATTATTTCTACAGACTTTACTGCAATGATAAAAGTTATTGTGAATGAGAGGACTTTGCTCATCAGTGGTGAACCAAGCCTTCTCATTCAATAAATTTTATTATGGCAGTAAGGTCTGTAGAAATAATAGTTGATGTTGTCGTGTCCAAAGAAGAGTCTCAGATATCTCCATGCATCTCCATCACAGCAGCAGCAATATCCACTATCTTGGGTATGTAAAGCTGCTGCTCTGGGTCTAAGTCAATTTTCTGCAAGGCTGCGGCCATTGCTGGGTATGAGAATATGTGGGTAGGTGTTAGTTCCACACCAGGACAGTTGTTACATGTCCTATAGGTTCTTGTGCCATCTGGATGTATTGCCATTCCTTTATAGTGTTTTGTTCTAAGTTTTGTTATAGTTTTTGTCAGTTTTTTCTAAGAGTTTATTTCACATATTTGATCTTTTCTTATTTTTTTGTTTAATTATCTTGTATTTTGCCAAAGCGTCAGCGTCAGATACTGACATTTGTTCTTTCCTTTGGCTCAACTTTCTGGCTTTCTTTTCCAATTCATCTGCCATTTCATTACCCTCGATCCCAACATGGGCAGGAATCCATTGTAGAATGCAGTTCTCCTCCAATGTTTCCAGTTGGGTAAGTAACGAGTGTATTTTCTGTGTGATTCTAGTATTATAATAGTTGATGATTAGATGAAAAGACAACACATTTCCAAAAATAATTATTACAAATTTTATCGATAGATGTAAATTGAATTTTTAGTTATAAAAAGAAGTAGTGATAAAGATCCATTTACAGAGAAAGGTGAACAAAGAGAAGGGAGGGGACACTGACCGGAGTGGGCTCATCCTCTTTGCAGGCTGGAGGTTTCTTGAAGTAGGACCTTGTCTTGGAAGGCTTGGCTTCAGCAACGTAGACCAGCTTGGTCTCCGCCCTGTTCCACTCCAGGCATCCAAACTGGCCTGAAGCACAGAACACTCTGTGTCTGATGTACATCTCACATAATTGTGTATACAGTAGAACCTCCCTTTAGTGGACACCTCTCTACAAAGGACAGTTTTCATTTGTAAAATTAGCGACTCTCCGATAAGAGGCTCTCCCTAAAGGACACTTTGGCTCTGTAACTAGGTGTTGTCCTTTACAGGGAGGTAGTTCTACTGTATCTCCAAAAACTCTCAAAAACCTCAAAAATTCATCTTTAATAGATACCCTCACATGTTGGCATTGAAAGCAATTAAACTGCTGATGTACTATTAAAAAAAATGGCACACAAGAGAACCCATGCTAAAGAATAATAAATTTACTTTTTAAAAAATAGAGACAGTAGCCAAAATAAGAATAAACAAGAACTGGAGGATCCCACCTAAGCACAGTTGGTACAGTGGAATGTACTTGGGAGGAGTTCTGAACCTCAGACAGCATCAAACAAAACTAACAAGAACAGGCCATCTCAAGTCATTGAAGATAGAAAATAACAACAAAATCTACCCCACTTGCCCAAAATGTAGCTTGACACCTGCAGCTCCAGAACATATTTTGGCTTGAATTAGATTCACTAAACAGGACCTTTGGGAGAGGCCATTGCTTATCATAAAACAGCTCGAGGAGCATGAACTCATGGAATGCGTGTAATCTTTGTACAAGAGAATAAGAAACAACAACAACATGTCACATCCTAATGGCACAGCAGTAGGGATGTGATCACAGATGGAAATGTAACAACAAATTTACATGGAAACAAACATGGATTCTAAATTAATTTTCTGAGTGATACGAATTCAGTAGAGTTCTACAGAGAGTGAGAAAACTTTCCTACTCTGCATCAAATGCCTTGCAAACCATTCCTACTGTTAAGAGCTTGAAGGACAAATTCTCGAGGACTTTGTATGAAATTTATAAAGCCAACAGAGGTCCCCACGACCACCCAATTTGCAATTATAATCTAAAATGCTTCTTTTTTTTTTTTTTTTGCTTATCCCTAGTACACATGGTACAGGTCATGATAATCATGGTGGGTAGAAGTAGGCGATTGCTTTTACTGTAAGTACACCACATGTCTACACATGAGAAAAGCAGTTTGACTTTGAACTTACAAATGTGCCAGAGCCCCATTTGGTTACTTGCACTTGCTGGTGGGGTTGGACTTTTGCAAGAATCGGTGGCCATTGGAGCATTTTTTTTTTTTTTGCTTCATAAATATTATAGCTGGATGAACTTTGCCTGGATTGTGCTTTGATGAATTTTTTTCCAGACTAATAGGCCAGACAAAGAAACACAAGGTAATAAGGTCTAAATCCACAAATAAATTATGTGTGATATTTTAGCAACAATATTGTTACCGATAAGGCACAATTTGGATTAGAGATTATAAACACAAGGTAATAAGACCAAATCCAAATAAATAAATAGTGTGTGATGTTTCGGTAACAGCATTGTTACCATCTTCATATGAAGATGGTACACATTTATTTATTTATTTGAATTTGGTCTTATTACCTTGTGTTTAATTCTGTTACCATCATTCAGTACTTTTGTCTGATGGTAGTAACAACGCTGTTACCAAAACAACACACACTATTTATTTTGATTTAGTCTTATTACCTTGTGTTTCTAATAAATGTTTATTTAAAAAAAAAGGTTGATGAAGTCTTTAACTTGAATGATAAAACACAATTTGGATTATAAATACAAGGTAATAAGACCGAATCTAAAAAATAATAGTGTGTGAAGTTTCGGTAACAGCGATGTTACCCAAATGTCACACACTAATTATTTATTTGGATTTGATCGTATTACCTTTGTCTTCAACTTAAATTATGAGAGAAAGTCAGACTTTCCCCAAAGTATGCCTGGATCGTGGTTACATGATTAAGGAAAGCTACACCCCATTCCATGAAATCAAGCTCAAAGAGTATGAACTAATCGATATTTGTGTAATCTTTGCACAAGGGGATAAGAAACAACAACAACAACATAAGAGAAAGAGTGTGTGGGAGAGTGAGGATGTGTTTACCATCAATGTTGATGCTTTTATGGATATCCAAGTCTTGAAGGTCAAAGCCGTTGCGTTTAGTTTCCCCATCCCACACCTGGTACACAGTCGGAAGTGAAGAAGTTGGCAAGGAGGAATGTAAAGGGGAGAGATGACCTCAATGAAGTCCAAGGGGGGTGAGTTGAGGGGACTGGCAGGGGTCGGTGGTTGTTGGCGGATCAATGCTCTCAGCTGGGAGGGACCTGAAGAAATGGTGCTCAACTTTCTGCCACATAGTTGCTCAGTGTGAGACGACAGTTACACAGGAAAGTACCCCCAACAACATTAACTAGGACCACTCATTGGAGGAAAACACAAAATAAAAATTAATGATGATAAGACACAATTTGGATTATAGATAATAAACACAAGGTAATAAGACCAAATCTAAATAAATAAATAGTGTGTGATGTTTCGGTAACAGCATTGTTACTATCTTCAGACAAAAGTACTGAAACTACTACTACAGGATTCAGTACTTTTGTCTGAAGATGGTGACAACACTGTTACCGAAATGTCATACACTATTTATTTATTTGGATTTGGTCTTACTACCTTGTGTTTAAAAATAAAAGTTATATAGAAAATGTACCTGAATCTGAAAAGAAAAGCAATTTTATTGCCCATAAAAAAAAACTTGTGCAATAAACTGATAAAGAGGAAGTAATCCCTCAAAATATTTCGACAAAAAAAAATATTTTTCTTTCACAGACCCAGATACACCCTTTTTTATATTCAGTGGGGATTTTATCTCAGTTTTTTCAACAATTTTCTGCCCAATGGAATGTGGACAATTTTCTGTGCATGAGGTATTAAGTGAAATTTAAACTATTTTTGACATTTATGATTCTTTTTGAAATAAAGGAATATGATGGATTAGATTTTTCTGAAGATTTCAGAATATATATATTTTCTTATCCCTAGTACACGTGGTACAGGTCATGATAATCATGGTGTTTAGAAGTAGTCGACTGTTTTTACTGTAAGTGCACCACATATCTACACATGTGAAAAGCAGATCGACTTTACACTTACAAATATGCCAGAGCCCCGTTTGTTTACTTGCACTTGCTGGTGGGGTTGGATTTTTGCAAGAATCGAGGGCCATTGGAGCATTTTTTTTTTTAATCAGGAAAAAGTGCCCAATGCGGGAATTGAACCCGGGTCGTAGCGGTCGAAAACCAACGGTTTAGACCATCCTTCCACCGACATCCTTACACCAGAATATTGATCCAAGAGATAGTGTAGAGCTGGTCAAGTTAGAGGAGTACTGAAGCTATCTCTCATCTTGTTGAACAATCGTGAAAGTTGATAAGGCACAATTTGGATTATAGATTATAAACACAAGGTAATAAGGCCAAATCCAAATATATAGTGTGTGACATTTCGGTAACAGCGTTGTTACCATCTTCAGACAAAAGTACTGAATGATAAATAGTGTGTGACGTTTCAGTAACAGCGTTGTTACCATCTTCTTTTTGTCTGAAGATGGTAACAATGCTGTTACCGAAACGTCACACACTATTTATTTATTTGGATTTGGTCTTATTACCTTGTGCTTATAATCGTGAAAGTTGTTCCCTTGTGAAAAAACCTTTCTCTACACCTTGTTCAAGGGACAGATGAGGGGGGAAAATATGAAGAAAAAGACCACAAATTAGACCAAATGGGTCTGACCCTGGAATAAAAATTTAAAAAAGCTGACTAGGTATAGAATGAAATAAAGAAAAAGATATTATTGTGTGTCAACAAGTAGCCCACCAAAGGTACAGTTGACCATTGTAATTATTTTAATTTTTATAAACACAAGGTAATAAGACCAAATCCAAATAAATAAATAGTGTGTGACGTCTCAGTAATAGTGTTGTTACCATCTTCAGACAAGGCTTTGCGAAGGTTTCAAAATTTCTCATTCAATACTTTTGTCTGAAGATGGTAACAACGCTGTTACAGAAATGTCACACACTATTTATTTATTTGGATTTGGTCTTATTACCTTATGTTTATAATCTATAATCCAAATTTTCCCTTATCATTATTTTAATTTTTGTTTATTTTTTATATAATTATTTTTATTGGAGAAACAGCACTACAGAGATGAAGGGTATAAATTTTATTTGATCATTGTCCACCGTTTTGCCGGCAATGTGTTAAATACGTGTAAGGAAAATGTTCTCTTCAGATCTTAACCGGTCTTCTTTTTTCTTATCTCCACTCAATAATATTAGGGTATCAGGCTTGTAAAGCTTGTTGATGGTGTCTGCCGGGGATGAGTAGAGCTCATCAATGGATGAGTCAATACAGTCAATAATATGTTTTGGGGTTGCAGGTTGACACTTAGCACATAGTGGTGAAACACTGCAACCATTCTGGAAAGTCATTATCTGTAGATGACCAGACTTAAGTCTGGAAATCAAAGACTGTTGTTCTCCTAGGAGGACAGAATCGATGCTTTGTCCCTTCTGCGCTGTACCAGTCATGTGCAGCATTAGATTTCCTTTCCTGCATGCATTGAGTTCCCAATCATGATGGTTGTCTTAACCGGTGATTGCATAATGCCTATCCACAGCTAGCTCCAAACCCTCCCACAACCGGCCCGGCCAGACCCCGAGGGGGGTCGGTGGAAGGCTGGTTAAACCGTTTGGTTTTCGACCACTACGACCCAGGTTCGATTCCCGCATTGGACACTTTTTTCTGTTTAAAAAAATGCTCCAGTGACCCCCGATTCTTGCAAAAGTCCAACCCCACCAGCGAGTGCAAGTAACAAAACAGGGCTCTGGCACATTTGTAAATGCAAAGTCGAACTGCTTTTCACATGTGTAGACATGTGGTGCGCTTACAGTAAAAAGCAGTCGCCTACTTCTACCCACCATGATTATCATGGCCTGGCGCGTCCCCGGGCTGTGGATAGGGGAACGGCCATCAGATATGATGGTTAGCTGCGAATAAGATCAGACAACTGGTCAAATAAGCAGTCGCGAACAAGCAGCGTCAGTGTTACCAGGGCGTGGTGGGGTATCAGGTGGCACTGGTACCTCTACAAAAAGCCACAAAAGCCCAATGACGACTCTGAGTCAAATGGCGAGTCCAGCCCGCCATGTAATCAACCAAAGGCTGTAGCCAACAACAACTACTCCAGCGTCTGCATCCATGTTAGGAACGGCTGATGAAGCGTCTGTCCTCCATGTTAGGAGCGGCTTCTTCCGAGGAAGGTGATGGCCGGCATGCGCCCTCGGGCTAGATCTTTTGATCGACAGATATCACCAACTGATGACCAAATATCCTTTAGGATATCCTGGTCTTTACAGCACTAATGAATCGACAAATACAAACAATGCACCATATCCTAAGGGACTGTCCTCGAAGATTCTTCCAGGGAACACTTGGGGATATCCACCGGTGCACAGAGGAGGCCCTGGAGTGGATTCGTCACCTCGACATTCCACTCTAGAGAAACTTGCCAACATTGTTGTATTGTGCTGTAAAAAACAATATCATACGCAATATATATATGGCCTGTACCACGTGTACTAGGGATAAGCAAAAAAAAAAGACCTTCCTGGACTGGACCACCAGCCCAGCACCGCACCAAATAACCAAATGAGCATTACATCTCGGCCTTTGTCTCATCAATATATTTCACCAGTTCAACCTACCATACAGCTGTAGTATTGGCATTGGGTTGTTTTGCTTTTATACTGATACTGAAGCTGACACCTCTTGGAAAAGATATTTTAAATGAACTATGGACATAAGCTTTGAGGACAGTAGAAATACATATAATTATAAATATAGAATACCATATTAACAAACTGAAACTACAACTAATAAGGAACCATAGAGATAGTTTCCATCATTCTTGGTACCAAATAGAAAACCCCAAAAAACAGACCCTCCAACTAAACAGAAGGAAGTCGACACAGTTGGCCAGATGGAAATCTGGTCACCTGCGTCCTCTAGTCTATAAAGAGGGAGCCAAAAGCTTCCTCATGTGTACTAGGTGCAAAACCAAAGAGGCCACTCCCCAACATATACTAAATTGTATTGGAAAGGACAAAGGATCCCTTTACAGAGAACCAAGAAGAGTTTTTGAACTTCTTTATGAGCACGACCTCCAAGATCTTGTCTAATTTAGACTAATAAAAGGATAAGTAAAAAAAAATAATAATAATAATAAATATATAAATTGGCAAAACTGGTAGGAGAGTTCAGTACTGATGAGCTAGGCTCTCCCATTATATTGCAGTAAGGGCAGTAGAAAAAAATATTTGATTTTAAAAAGAATCAAAAATAGTTAAATTTCTCATGACAGATGGTGTGCTGAAGAAAGATATGACAGAGAGAGTATTTCCCTTGTTTCTATACAACTCCTAACACAGACTAACCAAAGGACATATAGAGAACAACAAGATTAGCAGCTGGGTAACCTTTGGTGGACTGGTTTTTTATGTCAGTCTGGTGATAAGTGAGATAGTTTCTTATCCATGGGATAAGTAACATCTGAGATTATTCAATGTCTTTAACCCGTCAAGGTCTCTTTCTCTTCAATCTTTCAAACACTCTATGGGAATTACAGTACACCACCTCATTAGAACAGTCTCCACAGAACAACACACAAAACTTGATCATAACATCAATATAGTGTTGTTGTTTCTTATCCCCTTGTGTAAAGATTACACAAATTCCATGAATTCATGCTCCTCGAGCTGTTTATAGACAATATTGTTGTTGTTTCTTATTCCCTTGTGTATAGATTATACAAATTCCATGAATTCATGCTCCTCGAGCTGTTTATAGACAGTATAGTTGTTGTTTCTTATCCCCTTGTGTAAAGATTACACAAATTCCATGAATCCATACTCCTCGAGCTGTTTATAGACAGTATTGTTGTTGTTTCTTATCCCCTTGTGTAAAGATTACACAAATTCCATGAATTCATGCTCCTCGAGCTGTTTATAGACAATATTGTTGTTGTTTCTTATTCCCTTGTGTATAGATTATACAAATTCCATGAATTCATGCTCCTCGAGCTGTTTATAGACAGTATAGTTGTTGTTTCTTATCCCCTTGTGTAAATATTTACAAATTCCATGAATCCATACTCCTCGAGCTGTTTATAGACAGTATTGTTGTTGTTTCTTATCCCCTTGTGTAAATATTACACAAATTCCATGAATCCATACTCCTCGAGCTGTTTATAGACAGTATTGTTGTTGTTTCTTATCCCCTTGTGTAAAGATTACACAAATTCCATGAATTCATGCTCCTCGAGCTGTTTATAGACAGTATTGTTGTTGTTTCTTATCCCCTTGTGTAAATATTACACAAATTCCATGAATTCATGCTCCTCAAGCTGTTTATAGACAGTATTGTTGTTGTTTCTTATCCCCTTGTGTAAATATTACACAAATTCCATGAATTCATGCTCCTCAAGCTGTTTATAGACAGTATTGTTGTTGTTTCTTATCCCCTTGTGTAAAGATTACACAAATTCCATGAATTCATGCTCCTCAAGCTGTTTATAGACAGTATTGTTGTTGTTTCTTATCCCCTTGTGTAAAGATTACACAAATTCCATGAATCCATGCTCCTCAAGCTGTTTATAGACAGTATTGTTGCTGTTTCTTATCCCCTTGTGTAAAGATTACACAAATTCTATGAGTTCATGCTCCTCGAGCTATTTGATGATAAACAGCGGACTCTCCCAAAGGTCCTGTTTAGTGCATCTAATGCAAGCCAAAATGTGTTTTAGAGCTGCAGGTGCCAAGCTACATTTTGGGCAAGTGGGGTAGATCAATATAATAGAACCTCTATGAGAGGACACTCTCGCTAAGGGAAACCTCTATATAAGGGACAGTTTTCATAGCCAAATTATCATTTCTATCAAATAGCAACTCTCCAGTAAGAGTGCACCTCTCTCTAAAGGACACTTTGGCTATCCGTTAGAGAGAAACGTTCTATTGTATTCAAAAGTCACAAGTTTTTAGGCCTGACTTATTTTAACCAGGACCAAATATAAATAAATGAGGTACAATTAGGATTATAGATAAGAAACCCAAGGTAATAAGACCACAAATCCAAATACAGTAAAACCCCTCTATAGTGAACCCCAATGGGACAGAGCTTTTGGTTCACTATAGCCACGGTTCACTATAGCCACGGTTTGGCTATTTTTTTTTTTACTTTTCAAAATTTTAGGCCATATAATTAAAAAACAGCCATACACACAAGAAGAGGCTGCCTCTTAATAGTGGTCACTTTATTTTAATTCCCTTAATTGACAAATTCCTTATATTAATACTAAATAATAATAGAAATCATTAGATGATAGGTTCTTCTTATCATTAACATACATGTACCTCTATGTCTAATTTAAAAATCAAGACAAATCCTAGGCAAAGTTTTATTAAATATATATTCAAAGATATGAAATGATTTTAAAACATCATTATCACATTATATAATACAATTTTTACTTGAAAAATTGGCTCTAATACTTTGTTGTTTCAAAGCATTCTTCCAAGCATTGCACCATTCAAATAAAGTTAGTGTTTTTCTTCCATTTCATGTTTCCCCATATTCTTCTAGATCTAGATTTCGTTTTTTTTTTTTAAACCTGTCATGCAAAACATTGCTGACTTTAAAATCACCATAGTTAATGCCATAAAAATAATTTTTATTTAATCACGGGACCGTTTATTTGGACTTTTTTTTTTTTTTTGCCTTAAAACGTAGATCGCGATCGCGGCAAAAGTTGAGGTTGATTCCTCTTTGTAACAATTTTTAATAACTTTATATTTTATCTTTTATAATAGAAAAGTTATATTATCTTATTTTAATATGTTCTTAACATTTTGGCTATGTTGTTTCACTTTGAAAAGTTCTGAAAATGGCCTTTTTTTTTATTTAAGAAATAACGCTTTTGTTTTTAAAATGCCTTTGTTTTCTTCATTTTGGAAGCCATTTGCATTTTTCATATTTCAAATTTAATGGATGCAAAGATATTCTATTTAATAAAAAGTATAATGTGTAAAAATTTATACAACATACAGCAAAAATAAAGTGCAAAAATCAAACAAACAATGCCGCTAAATTTAATGTTTTGAAATCGCGATCCGCGAGTTGAAACATGCTTAAAATTTTGTTTTTTAATTTTTTTTTTTTTAATTACAATTCTAAGTTCGTTATAAGCATAGTATTTTTAATAGATTTTATCATTTTGGGACCCGAAATAGGTTCGTTATAGGGGTAGTTCGTTATTCTAAAAATCGCAAAGTTCGTTATAACGATGGTATTTTCAATGGAATGGAATTGGGAATCGGCGTGGGTTCGTTATAAGGGAAGGTTCGTTATATCCAGGGTTCGTATTAGCGGGGTTTTACTGTAAATTCAGTAAAGTACAGAATCCAAATAGATTTGCCATTACTGAAGCTTCGGGGGGTTGGTGGAAGGATGGTCTAAGCCGTTGGTTTTCGACCGCTATGACCCGGGTTCTATTCCCGCATTGAGCACTTTTTTCTGATTAAAAAAAAATGCTCCAATGGCCCCCGATTCTTGCAAAAGTCCAACCCCACCAGCGAGTGCAAGTAATCAAACGGGGCTCTGGCACATTTGTAAGTGCAAAGTCGAACTGCTTTTCACATGTTTAGACATGTGGTGTACTTACAGTAAAAGCAGTTGCATACTCTACCCAACATGATTATCAAGGCTTGTACCACGTGTACTAGGGATAAGCAAAAAAAAAACTGAAGCTTCACACACTATTTAGTTAGTTGGTCTCATTACCTTGTATACCTGGCCTCCATGTTTATCACAGCCATGGGTGATAAGGCACAATTTGTATTATAGATTATAAACACAAGGTAATAAGACCAAATCCAAATAAATAAATAAATGTGTACCATATGAAGATGGTAACAATGCTGTTACCGAAATGTCACATACTATTTATTTATTGGGATTTGGTCTTATTACCTTGTATTAGGTTTTTTTTATTATTATTATTATTGTATTTTATTAATTAATTATAATTCATATTCACATCAAATTTTATTGTTACTTATCATCATTCCTTTTGTTGTTTTTCTTTTTTGTGTTAATAATAGTCTCTTTTTTTTTTTCTTTTATGTAATAAATACAATTAAATCGCATTAAATCTTATTGTAATTATTTTTTGTTGTTTGAAATAAATCGAATTGAATCGAAGTGAGTCAGCTCATTCTTTCTAGAAGAAAGTTCAAAGAAAACGTGCTAACACCTTGTGTTCACAGCCATGTGCACTATGAATGTACCCATGCCATTAGTACTTACATTGGAGTACAGTCCACGCAGGTAGATGACTTGGCAAACTTGAGTTCACCCTTCAAGGTAGGAGTACCAAAGTACTGCTTGACAAATGCAGTCTTCTCGGACTTGTCGAGGTCACGGATCTTCCAGGTGGTAACCAGCTCAGCGGTTCCTTCCTCGCTGTCCTGGTGGAGGATGAGATTGGCAGAGACAGGGGAGGGCACCAGGCAATACTGTCGGTAGAGTTGGAGCACCTACAGATAAATGGTCTTAGTAACACAGTCTGACTCTCAATCATTATAATCCAAATAGGAGAGAAAACAACAATTCACATTGGAACAATCCATTTTGTTAGATCAAATTATCTTCTAAAGATGGAAATATCCATATTGTTAGATATAAGTAAACTGTTATACCTAGATGGACACTTCTCCCTTTAATTATACTTCAGAACGATGCACTGCAGGGGAGAAGTCCAACCACACCTTCTTTGCAGTCCGCTCTGGACCCTTGGAATATTCCTCCAGATTCTGGTCCAAGGTGACTAACATGGCAACAGCACCCATTTTCCAATGATGCTGTGATAGAGATGTATGGAGACATCTGAGGCTCTTCATTGGACATGACAACAACAACAAATTTACATGGACTCAGAACAGCAGCTTTACACACCAAAGATAGAGGACAATGCGACTGCTGTGATAGAGATGTATGGAGACATCTGAGGCTCTTCATTGGACATGACAACAACAACAACAAATTTACATGGACTCAGAACAGTAGCTTTACACACCAAAGATAGAGGACAATGCTGTGATAGAGATGTATGGAGACATCTGAGGCTCTTCATTGGACACGACAACAACAGAAAATTTACATGGACTCAGAACAGCAGCTTTACACACCCAAGATAGAGGATATTGTTGTGTTAGAGATGTATGGAGACATCTGAGGCTCTTCATTGGACACAACAACAACAGAAAATTTACATGGACTCAAAACAGCAGCTTTACACACCCAAGATAGAGGACATTTCGACTGCTGTGATAGAGATGTATGGAGACATCTTAGGCTCTTCATTGGACACGACAACAACAGAAAATTTACATGGACCCAGAACAGCAGCTTTACACACCAAAGATAGAGGACAATGCGACTGCTGTGATAGAGATGTATGAAGACATCTGAGGCTCTTCATTGGACACGACAACAACAAATTTACATGGACTAAGAACAGCAGCTTTACACACCAAAGATAGAGGACATTACGACTGCTGTGATAGAGATGTATGGAGACATCTGAGGCTCTTCATTGGACATGACAACAACAACAATGATGCACCATGTTCATCTCCCTATTGATTTTACTTGGGTGATGAACAAATGCATCTTCTGATACATAATTAAAGGGAGAGGTTCCCATCTTAGGTATATGCATATATTCCTCCTGCAACTCTATGTTATATAAACTATTAGCATATATTGGATTTTGTTAGGATTTTTATAAGTTGTTTTTCATAGATTAATATATTTATATTTTTGACCAGATGACCGGGTTACATTGCATGTATATATTTGGTTTTAGAAATGATGTAAAGTAGTTAGTTATGAAAGGAAATTAAAAGTGTTAATTTCTTCGTGGTGTTGGTGATTACTCTGCTCAATGTTAGAATAGGAAAGTCTTAGCTCCCAACAGATTTAATAGAAAATTTATTCGTGAATCACAAAAAAACTCAATAAAGAGAGGTAAGCTGCCCATCAAAATATCGGAAAAGTAAATTTTCTTTTAAATCCAATACGGTAGAAATACCTCCCTGTAAAGGACAACACCTAATTTCAGAATCAAAGTGTCCTCCTTCTTTCTTATCTCCACTCAATCATATCATGGTGTCAAGCGTGTAGAGTTTGAGATGGTGTCTGCTGGGTATGAGTATGTTCATAAATGAATGAGTCAATACAGTCAATAATGTGGTTTGAGGTTGTTGCAGGTTGACACTTAGTATATTGTGAAAATTTCCCTTATAGAGAGATGTCCTCTAGCAGGAGTGTCCTCTCATGTCATCCTACTGTATATTTAACTGGAAATCTTGTTCATTAGATTTTCAATATTTTGCCTTTTTTGAAGTCTCTTTGTAGTTAAATTGTAAGGTAATTTGTTTTTCTTAGATTATTGTTTAGAAAAGAGGTTCTTTCCCTGTATTTATAGTGTGAAGAGTGCATGATGCAAATTTGTATTGTGTGAGTGTCAGTAACATTTTATACATATTTGCACAAATGATTAACTAACAGACAGCTTGACGCTCTAAAAAACAACAAAAAAAATAACAAAACAAAATCAAAAAAACAAAACTTAAAACACAACAACAAATACTTGCTACAGAGCCCACTTATTATTTTACATTTATAAATTCAATTGAAATCTATCGATAAAAATTTGCAACAATTTTTTTTTTGACAATGTGCTTCTTTTTTTTTATATCATCAAATACAGGGTGTACCAGGTAAATTGGGACTAACTTTGACAGTCCATAAAACAAAAACTACTTGAGATTAAAAACTTGTTTTTTTTTTCATTACGTAGCCATATTCATGTAAAATGCAACAGTACATGTGATGTGTACGCAGTGTAGTGATGAAGAGTAACCGAGAATTTGAAAATCGAGCTGCCATCATCGTTGCTCTGCGCGCCGGAAGGAGCCCCAAAGAGATAGTGGATTTTCTTAATTTGCCCAAAACCACTATTTATCGTGTCAAGAAGCAGTTTGATGAGGCCGACAGTAACAAAGAGGGGATAGCTACAAGGAAAAAGCACTCGCGTCGATCGGACAGTGTAAGAGGCGAAGAATTTGTCAAAAATGTCAAGGAGAAGATTGATGGAAACCCTGGGAAGAGCATGAGGGCCATAGCCAAGGAAATGGACGTTGGCTCTATGACAATTGTCAGAACTATCCATGAGGACCTTGGTCTCAAGTCTTATGCCCTTCGGAAAGGTCAGTTGCTGACTGAGAATATGAAGAATAACAGAAAAGGAAAGGCTGCTGCCCTCCTCAACAACCTGAAACACGACTCTTTTGGCATGCTAAGGTTCTTCTCTGACGAAAAGAACTTTGACGTGGACCAAAAGGTAAATCCCAGGAATGATCGCTGGATCTGTAAAGACCCCTCAGAGATACCTGTCCTGATGCACACGAAATTTCCTGCCTCCGTAATGGTCCTTGGCGTTATCAGCAGTGAAGGTGATGTCATGCCTCCCCATTTCTTTGAGAAGGGCCTTAAGATGAACGCTGACACCTACATCAATGTTCTGGAGACCGTTGTGAAGCCTTGGATGGACATGGTGGCCGCAGGAAGGAAGTATGTCTTCCAACAGGACTCAGCTCCAGCCCATAAGGCAAAAAAGACACAATCGTGGCTGACACTTAACGTCCCTAGTCACTGGGGTCCTGATATTTGGCCCCCTAATTCTCCAGATTGCAATCCCCTCGACTACTATGTATGGGGCGTTGTTGAGAGAGATGTCAACAAAGCTCCTCATACCACCATCCAGTCTGTCAAGAAAGCAGTTCACACGGTGATGACCCAAATGGACAAGGTCATCGTCGCCAAGGCCTGTGCTTCATTCCGCACTCGCCTCGAGACTGTTGTAGCTAATAATGGAAACTACATTGAATAAATAAGATCTATATCCTTTTATCTACTACTGTGTCAAATTTCATTCGGATATTTTAATTTTTACTTGCAAAAAATTTCAGTTAAAATACCATTGTTGAAATTCCCAATTTACCTGGTACAGCCTGTATTATCTCTATAGACCTTACTGTAATGATTAATGTATTTCTTGTGTATTTTTTTCTATTTAATATATTTATAAACTATAAGTTGTAATAGGTTCAGAGAACTCGAAGCCATATCTGTAATTACTGGTTAATTTCTCTTTTCTTCATTTAAAAAGAAAGGGTCTGAGAATAATAAAAGGCAAAAAAAAGGTTGATGTGAAAGTTTAATTAATTTTTTTTTTACTTCTGCCAAGTACACATAGTATTAACTTCGCCTTTGTTGGTTTCAAACCTGGATAAAAAAGGAGGAGGAGGAGCAATAACAAGCTTGCTAAAAAACCTGGATTCAGTTGATAGTGCCCTGTAAGGGTTCCTGATCCAGGGATACAGGATGAGTCTGTACTCTTCATCTTTCTTATCTCCACTCACCAGTCATATCAGGGTATCAAGCCTGTAGAGCTTGAGATTTTTTTATGGTGTCTGCTGGGGATGAGTAGAGCTAATCAATGGATGAGCCAATACAGTCAATGATGTAGTTTGGGGTTGCAGGTTGAGACTTAGTACATAGATTGGGAAAACCTTGCAACCATTCTGGAAAGTCATTGGCTGTAAATGACCAGACAAGTCTGGAAATCAAGGAGCAGCAACAAGCTCTCTAAAAAAAACTGAACTCAGCTGACCCGGCTGATAGTACACTGCAAGGGCTCCTGATCCAGGGATACAGGATGTCTGTACTCCATGTTAGGAGCAGCTGTACCTAGCGTCTGTTCCTCATGTCAGAGGCGTCCATTTCATATTGAAGCTAAGTCAGTGCCCGCTACTGAGTAGTGCTCCCAGTTTTAATGACAAAAAAGTGAGACCTCTGCAGTATTGGTTAGATCTCTGTAATAAAAATGGGAACTGTGTAGGGTAAGTCAAAAAGTAAAAATATCTATGATGGGAAAGCCAAAAAGTACAAAATAGCTCTGTGTAGGGTAAGTCAAAAAGTAAAAATATATTGGTAGGGTAGGTAAAAAAGTAAAAATATATCGGTAGGGTAGGTAAAAAAGTAAAAATATATTGGTAGGGTAGGTAAAAAAGTAAAAATATATCGGTAGGGTAGGTAAAAAAGTAAAAATATATCGGTAGGGTAGGTAAAAAAGTAAAAATATATCGGTAGGGTAGGTAAAAAAAGTTAAAATATATCGGTAGGGTAGGTCAAAAATTTAAATATATCGGTAGGGTAGGTCAAAAATTTAAATATATCGGTAGAGTAGGTAAAAAAGTCAAAATATATTGGTAGGGCAAGTCAAAAAGTAAAAATATAACGGTAGGGTAGGTAAAAAAAGTCAAAATATATCGGTAGGGTAAGTCAAAAAAGTAAAAATATATCGGTAGAGTAAGTCAAAAGGAAAAAAACTACCTCTGTAAAAAATGTCAAAAAGTAAAAAATGACATTTTAGGGTAAGTCAAAAAGTAAAAATATCTCTAACAGATACCAATCCCCACAGTGTTCAATTAAATAAATCAAAGATCAATCCAGGTAAGTTTCTTTAAACATTTTTTATTACTTGAACTCAATTTGATGGGAGTAACCTGAATGCTTGAGTTCAATTAATAAAAAAATGTTTTAAAAAACGTATTTCCATATTGAGCTTTGACATATTTGCTTTAAAAATTTCTCTGTAGGGAAAGTCAAAATTTTTTAAATAGTTGGGTAGGGTAGGTCAAAAAGTAAAAAATTATCTCTAGGGTAAGTCAAAAATTTAAAAATAGTTGGGTAGGGTATGTCTAAAGTAAAAAATTATCTCTGTAGGGTAAGTAAAAAAGCAAAAATTCGGTGTAGGGTAAGTCAAAAAGTATAAATTCGGTGTTAAGTCAAAAAGTAAAAATTCGGTGTAGGGTAAGTCAAAAAGTAAAAATTTCTCTGTAGGATAAATCAAAAAGTAAAAATTTTGTGTAGGGAAAGTCAAAAATTAAACTATCTCTGTAGGGAGGTCAAAAGTAAAAAAATATCTCTGTAGGGTATGTCAAAAAGTAAAAATTCGGTGTAGGGTAAGTCAAAAAGTAAAAATTCGGTGTAGGTTAAGTCAAAAAGTAAAAATTCTCTGTAGGGTAAATCGAAAAGTAAGAACTATCTATGTAGGGTGTAGGTCAAAAAGAAAATGTAGGTTACCTGCAGAGCTTCAAGAAGCTTTCAGCTTATACAGGTACAAAAGCTTTCTTGCCTGAAAGCTTGTACAATCATCCTCTTATAAAAAGAAGCCCTTCTCCCTGACTTGTGTTTCTTCTTCTATAGTCTTCTTCTTTCTTATCTCAAAGCCATGATAATCATGGTGGGTAGTTAGCGACTGCTTTTACTGTAAGCGCACCACATGTCTACACATGTGAAAAGCAGTTCGACTTTGCACTTACAAATATGCCAGAGCTCCGTTTGGTTACTTGCACTCGCTGGTGTGGGGTTGGACTTTTGCGAGAATCGGGGGCCATTGGAGCATTTTTTTTTTTTAAACAGAAAAAAGTGTCCGGGAATCGCGGGAAATGCGGGAATCAAACCCAGGTTGTAGTGGTCGAAAACCAAACGGTTTAACCAGCCTTCCACCGACCCCCTCTTCAATAGTGAATAGGGAGATTGAATGCCGGCCAGACAACCTCTATCTCCAAGATATGGTTCTTGTACCATATTTATTTCTCTAGCTTTCTGGCTAACATGCTCTTCAACAGGAGAACTAGAATATACACCTATCCCCCGATTTACATGGTAGATACGTTCCTGAGAAAAACGTGTAAATCGAGGGATAGGTGTATATTAAACTGTCAAATCTGAATAGGTGTTCGGCCCCTCATGATTCAGAGCCTCCCAATATTCTTTTCAACATAGGTAGTATAGAGTAGAATATCGCATTTTAGTATTGTGCGATAAAAACAAAAAAAAGAAAACTTATTTGGAAAACCGTGTAAAAGCGAAAACATGTAAAACAAGTAACGTGTAAATCAGGGGATAGGTGTATAAGTAGTTAGCTGTAAATTATAGTTGTAGGTTCTCCTGCTGAAGGGTATATCATTGTCTTAATTCTAACTCTATTATTGCTCTTTATTGATGAACATCTTTCACCCTTTTTCTATACTCTTATTAATTTGCATATTTTAAACATACAGGGGGTCGGTGGAAGGCTGGTTAAACTGTTTGGTTTTCGAACACTATGACCCGAGTTCGATTCCCGCATTGGACACTTTTTTTCTGATTTAAAAAAAAAAAAAAAATGCTCCAATGGTCTCCGATTCTTGCAAAAGTCCAAACCCCACCAGCGAGTGCAAGTAACCAAACGGGGCTCTGGCACATTTGTAAGTGCAAAGTCGAACTGCTTTTCACATATGTAGACATGTGGTGCGCTTACAGTAAAAGCAGTCGTTAACCATGATTATCATGGCCTGTACCACGTGTACTAGGGATAAGCAAAAAAAAAACATACATATATTGAAAATTAATTGTAATAAAGTAATTGTAACGAATGATTATTCATGTTTATAACATTACTTGATGCAAGTGTATCCCCCCAAAAGTTTTTAACTAAAAAATAATTTTAAAAACTTAATGTTTATATACAGTAGAACCTCCTTGTAAAGGACATCTAATTGCAGAGTCAAAGTCTCCTTTTAGAGAGAAGTGTCCTCTTACCAGAGAGTTCTTTAATAGTAAAAATAATAATTTTGACAATAAAAACTGTCCTTTATAGAGAGGTGTCCTCTAGCATGAGTGTCCTCTCATGAAGGTTCTACTGTATATATTTGTATATTGATAAATAACTCTAAAATAAATTATAAAAAAATAAATAAACACAAAAAAAAAGAAGAAAACAAAAACAAAAGAAGAAAATGTTTATTCAATATGTCCACTACACAACCATCATACACTGTAGGAATGGCAAGAAAATAATAAAAATAAGTAATAATATAATTATAAATAAAAATATAATGAGGAAAATAAAGTAAAATGAAAAAAATGAATGAAAACTACAAAAGAAAATTAATAAAAATAAAAAGTAAGTTGATGTATTTTATCAAAGGTTTGAGAATAGCTAGGTGTTTTTGGCAAGAGTAAAGGATGATAAGTATTATTAAGTTCTGTGGAAAACACAAGGTAATAAGACCAAATCCAAAAAAATAAATAATGTGTGACATTTTGGTAACAGCGTTGTTACCATCTTCAGACAAAAGTACTGAATGGAATGGAAAAAGTACCGAATTCAGTACTTTTGTCTGAAGATGGTAACAACGCTGTTACCGAAACGTCACACACTATTTATTTATTTGGATTTGGTGTCTTATTACCTTGTGTTTGAGAAATGTGGGTGTTACATATAAGTGGTGATAAGTTTGGTGCAGCTGAGAGGGAGGGAAAATGTACAATGCCACTTGTGTAAGATTGAAGGCTGCAATATAGTAGCACATGTGAGCTGGTGATTTGATGCAGTTTCTCAATCAAAGTATGACTGACAGAGTTTTAATGTACATCAATACCTCGCTTTGCGTCGTTCCGTTTTGCGTTTTTTTCAAAGTTGCGTCGCTGCTTAATTTTTACTGATTTTCACTGTGCGTCGTTAGATTTTCAAAGTTGCGTTGTTTTGGATTCGAGTCTTTAATTTTTTTTTTTTAATTTTTGTTTCTAAAATATAGCAACACTTTTGTTTTTGATTGCGCCATTGCCATTAAAAATTTTATTTTCACTTTGCGTCGTTTCAATTTGCGTCGTGTTTTTTTGGAACGTAACCCCGACGCAAAACGAGGTATGGGTGTAGTTAAATCTACAAAGGTAATAAGACCAAATCCATATAAATTAATAATGTTTTGTTAATAGCATTGTTTACTATCAACAGACAAAAGTACCAAATATACTGATGTTGATAACAATGCAAAAATGCCCTCAACAATGGTAAAACAATGTAAAGGCACAATTTGTTTGTTTGGTCTTATTACCTTGAGATTAAAACAAACTTCTACTGTCCTTACTGCAATGAAAAATAGTGAGTGTTCACCACTGATGAGCCAAGCCCTACCACTATTTTTCATTGCAGTAAGAACAAAAGAAGTTTGTTGTAATCACAAGGTAATAAGACCAAATCCAAATAAATAAATAGTGTGTGACGTTTCGGTAACAGCGTTGTTACCATCTTATGACAAAAGTACTGAATGAGAAATTATACCATGTTTTAAATAGTTACTGTTATTAAGTGTGAAACTGCTATCTTAAAAACATGCTTGACTCCATGTTAGGAGTGGCTGCACATGGTGTCTGTTCCTCATGTCAGAGGCAGCCATTTCTTTTGGAGCTAAGTCGGCCTGCCACTGAGTAGTGCTCCCAGTCTTAATGACAAAGGCAGACGCATTCTACTTCACCCAGTCATGATGGTTGTCAAGTCTAAAGCTCTACAAGCTTGATACCTAATATGATTGAGTGGAAATAAGGAAGAAGAAGAAAACATGCTTGTCTGAAGATGGTAAAAACGCTGTTACAGAAACCTCACACACTATTAATTGATTTGGATTTGGTCTTATTACCTTATTATCTATAATCCAAATTGTGTCTTTGTTTTTCCCATTGTTGGGAGCATCCTGGCAGTGTCTAATGTAGGGAATAAGGATTTACATGGATGGTACCATGTACCATGTGTGTTTAGGCATATAGACCATTTGTCTATGTGTGGTCACTGAGGGTTGGTGTTAGGATTATAACGGTGGTTTTGGCTGGAATAGATGAAGATTATCGGCCTGTTGTTTAGCATCAACTGTTAAAAATTTGATTTTGGCCACGTATCATCACTATGTGATATGGTCATAGGGGTCTCCTCTCTTATCAGATTTTGATAAGATACACTATCTGGAATATAGATTAGTAAAACATAAGGTAATAATAAGACCAAACCCAAATAAATAGTTATTTTGGTAACAGCACTGTTACCATTATCAGACAAAAGTAGTTCTGTACATGATGAAGCACAATTTGGATTAAAGATACAAGAAAAAAAAGACCTAATCCAAATAATTTAATATTGTTAATTAAATTATAAACTATTAAATTATTTGGATTAAGTCTTTTTTTATTGTATCTGTTGTTCTGTACATTCAGTACTTTTGTCTGATGATGGTAACAACATTGTTACCGAAACGTCTATTTATTTATTTAGATTTTGTCTTATTGCTTTTTGTTTCTCATCAGATATAATTTGTATTTAGAATGTTGAATACGAGTGTATATATTTTATGGTGAAGGATGTAGGAGAAGAGTACTGGAAATATTTATCTAAGAGTAATAGGTCTACTTTCATTGCTAAGCCTTACTATAATCTTAGGGGTCAATGCCCTCTATCAAGTCTGTCATATCAAGATCAAATATGAATCCAGTTCTGGAAATGTTGAAGAGAAGCAATGAGTGCATTTTGGTAGTAAAGTTTGCTGAGAGGAACTAAATCAATGAAATATGGAAGTTAGCCAGGGTATAAATGAACCTACACTTTGTAGAATCTATTTAAATACACTCATGGACAAAACTTAAGGAAGTTGTTACCTTTCAGCATGTATATCGGGATTCAGACAATAACTCGAAAGATAATAAACACAAGGTAATAAGACCAAATCCAAATAAATAGTGTGTGACATTTCGGTAACAGCTTTGTTGCCATCAGTACCATTCATTAATTTTGTCTAATGATGGTAACAACGCTGTTACCGAAACTTCACATACTATTTATTTGGATTTGGTCTTATTACATGTGTTTATAATCTATAATTCAAATTGTGCTTTGTCAATTTTGAAAGATATTTGATACACAGTGATCTTTTTTGAAGATACACAAGATAACCAAGTGTGAACAAAATTGCCTCTGTCACCTTTAAAAATCTAGATGATCGGCGATATCAAAGAATTTCAACTTCCTTAAGTTTTGTCCATGAGTGTATATGGTTAAACAAGGTGGTGAGTGGAAGATTTGGTGACAATTTTCATATTGGCACATGGACACATGTAGATGCACATACAAGTAGAATGGTAGATACATATAACAGTAGTATTTTGGTATTGCAAAAAAAAAAGGGCAGTTTGACATTGAAGATACTGAGTAATTTGGGCATTGAAAATGAGATGCATTTAAAGAATGTTTTAAAATATCATTGCGCAAGGGGAAAAAAAGGCATTTGTAGGCATAAAAATAAATTCTTTTAAAGTCAACATTTATCTGCTAAGTGCATATATTGGGCATATATTGCAGAATGCATTATAACAGCATTTAGATTTCATTTTAAAATCTGTGTTGCAATCTTCTTCAATATATGCATTTACCAGGGATAGTTGGTAGAAAGAAATGGAAGGAAGAACAAGAAACGTGGCTTGCCTACCTCGTGTAAGTCGTCGTTGGTGAGAAGTTGAGATCGGGAATGCGAGGGATGGAAAGTTTGGGGAGATGCGGAGAATCGTCGTTGCTTGTACCACAGATCAGGATGACGTGGCCGGAAGGGACAATCACAGAGAGGAACATCACGTGATGGACTTGACATACCGCGACGGAAGGTTGGCTTGATCCGCTGTTTGGGATGGCGGAATGGGACGACACTGATGGCGGAGAATGGTCGACCGGACGGACCTCGTAACACAGGCAGTCTGCCCATAGCACGTGCCATGCTCAGCGTAGCACAGCAGGGACAAATAGGCACCCGTCTTGGTGGGAAAGTTGGCCATTCCTCCACAGCCATTGGCCCGAATTGACGTTCCTCTTTCTCATACCCTCGGTAAGGCAGTTCTTCTTCGCACGGAGATCGGATCCTACCTTGCCTTCTGTTGCTCATTCCTGCAGCTGTAAATTAAGAGATGTTTGAAGCGGCACAGTCCAAGTACTAGGACCAACAGAGAAGGAGTCCGGGATAACAAGGTGTAGCCGAGGGAGAGAGAGGTTATGGTCCGGCAAAGGAAGGACCAACGTGGACCCTGTCTATTGGCAAATACTCTTGGCTAATAATCAATTCCAAGAGTTATTTTATTGTTGTCTTCCCCTGGAAGGATCATGCAATGAACCCTGGATCCGAAAATTTCAAAGGGCCATTGTTAACTACCTTCTGCAAGAGGGAAGATGTTGCATCAGCCAACATGAGACTCAGGAATCTCAACTTCTAGTACTTCTCTCTCTCTCTCTCTTTATACATACTCTTATACCAGATAATTTCATTGAATTATTCATTGCAATATACGTGACAATTAATACAGGACATATAACTACAGTAGAACCTCCTTTTAGCGAACAACTCTCCACAAAGAACAGTTTTCATTTGCAAAATTACCATTTTTACTATTTAACAACTCTCTGGTAAGAGGACACCTTTCCCTAAAGGACACTTTGGCTCTGCAATTAGGTGTTGTCATTTAAAGAGAGGTTCTATTGTATAATAGATAAAGTATGGTGATGTTTAAAATAGTTGGTGAATAAAATTGAATATATAAAAATGTGATTTATTTATTTTAACAAAGACACTATAATAAGTTACCCAGATTATTAAGGCGATACAATAGAACCTTCCTGTACGGGACAACACATAGTTTCAGAGCCAAAGTGTCCTTTAAGGAAAGGTATCCTCTTACTGGAGAGTTACTAGATAGCAAAAAATGATCATTTTGACAATAAAAACTGTCCTTTGTAGAGAGGAGTCCTCTAATGGGAGTATCCTCTCATGGAGGTTCTACTGTATATGGGAAAATTTCTCTCCATTTGTATCCCCATTGATTTTGCATATTGTGTCTTTACCCTTAGTTCAATATCAGATTTCGTCTAAGAATCTAGCCAGATCTGGATTCTTCTGCGCAAACTGTAAAATTAAATTTTTTAAAGTTTTTCTGTTAGATTTTAACTTTCAACACTTTTACACTGTTCTTCCTTTAATAACATTGATATATTTTTAATATCTTAATCATACAAGATAGTATTTAATTAAAAAGGCTTATATTGGAACAAAATATCATTTATTTTACCAATATTTCAGTTATAATATAAGCCTTTTTAATTAAAGATTTATTTATGGATTTAGTAAGTAAATGAAATGTATTTGCCTTTACTTGATGAGGCATAATTTGAATTATAGATTAGAAACACAAAGTAATAACACCAAATCTTCAAATAAATAGTGTATGACGTTTCGGTAACAGCATTATTACCATCATCAGACAAAAGTACTGCATTTAGATACTAATACAGTAAAACCTCTCTGTAAAGGACACCTAGTAGCAGAGAAAACGTGTCCTTTATGGAGAGGTGTCCTCTTACTGGAGAGTTGTTACATAGTAAAAATGGTAATTCTGACAATGAAAACTTTGTAGAGAGATGTTCTCTAGCATGAGTGTCCTCTATGGAGGTTTTACTGTACTAGATTGAATACTTTTATCTGATGATGGTAACAATGCTGTTACCAAAATGTCAGACATTTATTTATTTGGTGTTATTACCTTGTGTTTCTTCCTTTACTTGTTAATCAATCCTTGCTACTCCTTACAACATTAATTAGCTTTATTCTGTGAAATTTTAAACAATAGAGTGATTGAAATTTTTCTACATTTTTGAGACAAAAATAAATTATTTTTAATCATCCATAAACACAAGGTAATAAGACCAAATCCAAATAAATAAATAGTGTGTGACGTTTCAGTAACAGCATTATTACCATCTTCAGACAAAAGTTCGGTAACAACGCTGTTACCGAAACGTCACACACTATTTATTTATTTGGATTTGGTCTTATTACCTTGTGTTTATAATCTACAATCCAAATTGTGCCTCATCAATTAATCATCCATAATCATCTTAGTTATTATAGGTTCTGATATTAAAGGTATTTTGTCTTTTTTTTTTTAATATACACTCATGTAAGAAACTAAAAAGAAAGTTTCATATTATGATATTGGCGATCATCTATTTTGTTTTTTAAAGACAGAAGCAATTTTATATGAAAAATAGACACTTCAGCCAGTTGGAGTTTTTTATTTTTCTCAACATTTCGACAACGTTTTAACACCTTGCCAAATGTTTTATTTTATTTACTTCTCCTGACGAAGACAAAAGATTTTTGTCGAAACATTGAGAAAATAAAAAACTCCAACTGGTCGAAGTGTCTATTTTTCACAGAAATATGAATGCTGGCCAGGCAGCCTCTATCTTTACGAGAAGCAATTTTGTTCATACTTGGTTATCTCGTGTGTCTTCAATAAAGGTGACTGTAATATCTTTCAGAGTTATTGTCTTAATCCTGATATACATGCTAAAAAGGTACAACTTTCTTAGTGTTTTGCCAATGAATGCAAAAGGTAAGGTACAATTTGGTAAAATAGATTAGAAACACAAGGTGATAATAAGACCAAATAAATAAATGTTATAGATGTTACTGAAACATAATACACTATTCATTTATTTGGATTTGATGTTTATTACCTTGTGTTCTAAAAAATATAAACAAATTCTAGAAGTCTTGAACAGAGCAGAGACTACCATCAAACATGTCCCTTAATGGAAGGATGGGTAACAGCCATCAGATATGGAGAGATATCTTCCAATCAGTTTTAAAGAATATTTTATGAGAAAAAAATGCAAAGGCAAAATGCTTTTTTATTCGTAGATTGTTTCAAGAGCTTTTCAACCTTTACAGAAATGTCAAAAACATTTCAATAATATGGATTTAGTCCAGTTACATTTTAATTCTTTCAGGGATAATTTTCTTGTTTGAATCTTTTATTAACTCAAATCTTACTTGCCATAGAGCCCTTCTACAGAAGTATTACTGACTTACTATGTTGGAACTCTGCCTTTGCCGGTCCCAAGCCCAGATTAAAAAGGAGGAGGGGGAGCAGTAACATGTTCACTAAAAAACCTGGGTTCAGCTGGCCCGGCTGATAGTACCCTGTAAGGGCTCCTAATCCAAGTACACAGGATGAGCAGCGTTTGTACTCCATGTTAGGAGCGGCTGTACATGGTGTCTGTTCCTCATGTCAGAGGCAGCCATTTATTTTGGAGCTAAGTCGGCCTGCCACTGAGTAGTGCTCCCAGTCTTAATGACAAAGGTAGATGCATTCTACTTCACCCAGTATGGAGATAAGAAAGAAGAAGACTATGTTGTTGATCAGTAATATTCAGGTAGAAGAGCTTCAGGGCATGAAAGCTTGAGTTAATAAAAGATGTTTCAGTGAGATACTCATTTCTGCAGACCATTGATGACAAGATGCCACTGAGTATATCAATATGCAGGGGTCGGTGGAATGGTGACCTAAACCATTGGTTTTCAACCGCTACGACCCGGGATTGAATCCTGCATTAGGCACAAAATGCTCCAATGGCCAGCCCCTGAATCTTCCAAAAGTCCAAACCCACCAGCAAGTGCATGTAATCAAACATGGCTCTGGCACATTTGTAAAGTGCAAAGTCAAACTGCTTTTCACATGTGTAGACATGTGGTGTACTTACAGTAAAAGCAGTCATCAACTTCTACCCACCATGATTATCATGGACTGTACCACGTGTACTAGGGATATTAATATATATATATCAATATGCTAGTTCAGGTTTAGATAGGTTAAATTAGGCTTTAAGGTTAGGTTAGGGTATGTTCAAATTGGTTGAATTAAGCTTAAAGGTTAGGTTAGTTTAGGTTAGGGTAGGTTCAGATTGTTTCAGTTTAGGTTATAAACACAAGGTAATAATAAGACCAAATCCAAATAAATAAATATCTTATTACCTTGTGTTTATAATCTATAATCCAAATTGTGCCTTATCAGTTTAGGTTATGTTAAGTCACAATTTGGATTATTATAGATTAAAACTACAAGGTAATAAGACTAAATCTAAATAAATAGTGTGCGACGTTTCTGTAACAGAGTTGTTACCATCATCAGACAAAAGACTGAATGTAGTTATGTTAGGTTTGTTTAGGTTAGATTCAGAAGTTCAATTAGGTTACGTTAGCTTAGTTTAGGTTAAGTTGATTTAGAAATGCAACTTTTTTTTTTTTAAGTTTACCTCAAGTTGGGATTTTGCGGGAATAATACAAATCATTGATGATCTGCTGAGAAATGAGTATCTTACTGAAGATTCAAACAAGAAAATTATTCATGAAAGCTTCTTTTTTTTTTTTTTCAAAATAAATTTAATATTGATTTCAGATCAAAGGTAGATGAAGTTCTTTGTAGCTTCGATTAGAAAATTATCTAAATGAGGCAAGTTGATGATAAATCTATATTTGGTTCTGGGGTCACTTATACCATATCTTGCGGTCTATGTCGAAGAAGAAATGGAGCACCTCCTCAGGCTACTCACGCCTGAAGACAAGATTCTTCTCGACAAATTCTTCAACATTATCATCAAACATGTTCCGAACATGAACTCCCCAAATGGCAGGGATCTGTATAGATTCAAAGCGGCTTTAAGCTACTGATCCGAACAGGCCCTCGGAGAGGGCTACGTCAATTGTATATATCTCTCTTCATTCCTACCATTATTATTACCTTATAACTCCCTTTGAGTGTAAAGATTGATGAGATGTCAATAAAGTTGTTTAATTGTCACTTATACCATATCTACCTCTCAATTCTCATTATAGAAAACTGTCATATTCAAGTTAAACAGTCTGTTAACTGGCTGTTAGCTCCCAGTAATATTCTGTTGGAAATTGGGACAGATATGTCAAATATGTTATTACAGTAACTTTGTCTATAGTTTCTGGAGAAAGAAGGTTGAAAAATTCTGAACACAATGTCTGAAATCTCAATTCAACAAGTTAGTTGGAAGAAATTTACAAGAAAATGTAAAAATTCAATTAAACATACCACCTACCTTAATTTAAAATTAGATTTTAAATGACATTATATTTCTCCTTGTTTAGTTGAAGTTCAAATATAATACTAATAATAAATTATTCTGATTATGCGCGCTATAGATAAACAAAAACACTAAACACATCTTAACACAAGGACATGACGTATTCTAAATTATATATTAAAATAATTCATTTAACATATATTAAAGTAATTCCATTTAATAATTCTTTTGGAGCGTTTTATGTACTATACCTCTTTCATTTGAATTTTCATTATGAAAATTATTTATCAATATAAAATGAATTAAAAAGGGTTATTATATTTGATTGCTAAAAATTTATTTTACTAGAGATGGATAATAAAGAAAATTTTAAAAAATGAAATTAAATGGGTACAAACGAAAGGGTCTCAACAAAGTAGCGCTCAAATAGCCAACAGTTGATAGGTTTATAGAAAAACATAAACAATAAAAAGTCAATATAGTTCATTTTCGTTCTATGATTTTATAAAATGAGTCATTTACAAATATTTATATAACTATAATATATTAGCCCAGTTCTAATATTTAAAAGTTTGACCTCATTAAACTAAAAATAAAGTAAGTGTCAGATTATATGTTTCACTACGCGAAGCTTAACTCTTTAATATATAAAAAAAAAATAAAAAAAACTGAATTTCACACAAAATATAGTATATCATATGATGTAGGTTTTGCAATTTTTAGACAATATTTTGCACTTTAATGACAACATTTTACTCTTTATTAACAACATTATACAGTTTATAATAACATTTTACATGTTGTGTATTATCATTCTTGGTAAAAGAGCATTGTTGTCATTGATAATGTTCTTTTTTTTTCATCATCATACATGTATATATTTTTTTGTAACCATTGATGTATAGTATATTTCCATAAAGCGAATGGTACACGTGAGAGAAATAAATTGTTGATGTATAGCATATGCACGCGGGAGCAACAAATTGTTGTTGATGTGAAGTATATATTTTTCCTAATAAAAATCTCTCATCAGATATGTCACTTACTGGCCTTCTTTAATTCCTACACGCCATCAAGGATATAACATTGACGTCAAGAATGACCTGAAAAAATCAATGTATATGTATTGGCGACTTTGGCGTCTTCTGTACTTCCAAGAACCTGTGTTTTGAACTTGAATGCAAATATTTAAAAAAAAATTGACATCTTGAATTTCCAAAATAATTTTTTAAATTTTGAGAAATAAAAAAATATTTTAATATCTGTATCTTAATGCAAATATTTAAAAATGAATATTTCGTATTACAAAGATTTTTTTTAATTGTAAAGAGAGAGTAAATATAGATAAAGAATTCTTCCTGAATTGAAATTAGATAAAAACATGGTGAAGGAAGAGAGTAAATGTTGAAAATTTGATATCGATGGCTTTGTGTGTGTGATAGCTATTGAACCATTCGAGTTTAAGGATTCATGGAATTTATTAGATAGCTCTATTGGAAGATCAGACTATTATTCCCAAGCAAATTATATTCTAGAATATGGAAAAGTGATATTTCTGATGGTGCCTCGACATTTTATCTGATCAAATCCATTCTTGCTCCAAACGACATCAGCAAACTAAAATATAAAGAAACGTTCCATTCGCGGAAGCATATTTTAATCCCAAGCCAAATGTCATGATAGAAATATATAAATTTCTATAGAAGGAAACAAGAATTTGGCGGTATCAATCTCAAAATTTATTGCAGCATTGAAAAAGTTGAGTTAACATTATATTTTTTCTGAGATAGATGATCGACTAAGGGATGCTTTGGTAGTGAAGTAAATTCCTTCTCCGCAGTACACTGAAGTCCATCTCTATAGTAGCTGAAGCCGCTCTCTGTAGTAGGGTGGATTCTTTCTTTGTAGTACGCTGGAGTCGTAGTAAGTTAAAATAATACTCTGTAGAACGCTGAAGTCGCAATACATATTACAGAAAATGATGGCTTGAAGGACGGAGGGTTTAACCACCAGTTGAAGACTATGGAGCCATCTTCTTATAGGAGCCTGATTGAGCCAGAACATACCTTAAATGATAAATATCAGTGACAAAACCGTCTACAAATACTATCTTGAGCCAGAGATCATATTGTATGTCCATAGATTTGTCCAGCCACCCTCAGGGACGGTGCAGTGTAATGAAGGCTTTTCCTGCACAGAACAGAACCTACACCCTCACCTCCGCTTTTGTAAAGAATGTCTCTGTAACGTATCTCTAAGAAATAATTGTGCCAAGTTATCAATGTTTTGTTGTTAAGATAATATTCCTATGCAAAGTCTAATTGCTCTATACATTAAGGTGACATATGAAATCGATGAAGAAAGAGTTTTCAATATGTATATTAGGATACAAATAAAACTAGAGCTATGTGATTGAAGATATTTAGGCTTTCAAAACATGTTTTATAATCATTATCTAGGGGTGGTTGTTATCTATTTCTAGTTTTGAGCGGTTAATGCTCAGACTCAAAGCCTCCTTTGATATAATTTTTTTTAAAATAGTCTTCTTCTTCTTTCTTATCTCCACTCAATCATATCAGGGTATCAAGCTTGTAGAGCTCCATCATGGCTGGGTGAAGTGGAATGCGTCTGCCTTTGTCATTAAGACTGGGAGCACTACTCAGTGGCAGGCCGACTTAGCTTCAAAGGAAATGGCCTCCTCTGTCATGAGGAACAGACACCATTAATTTGTTCATATGCATAATAATCAAGACACAGCTATGATAATAAAGTTTAGGCACAAACACACAAAAGAGACTTTATTTAAACAACTTTATTATACATGGATTATTCACAGAGTCTGCAAAATAAATGATTGACAAAATTAAAGTTATGTGCACTTAATGACAATATGAAAAGAAAGAGAATATAAGAGAGATGATATATAAACACAAAACTAATTGAAAAAAATATTCTCACACACTGATAATTTGTATGATAAAATTATTATAAAAAACAAAAAGATAAAAATAATATTTGAAAAGTATTGATCTTTATTAAATCCTTTGTGTTTATATATCATTATATAAAAATAATATTGGGATAATAAATATTTTATTAATTTGTGATGAATCCTTATATATATTTTTTAAGTAAAATTATATTTACAATTATGTATATATAGAAAAGAAAAGTACAATTATAAAAGCAAATAAAGTTAAGAGGAAAGTAGAAAAGGACTATATTTAAGGTTTCAAAAAGTTGCTGATGGCTTGCGCAATCTATCAGAATAAATATCAGCTTAACATTGATTTTTACAAATGTATTTATGAATAATATTTCTTAAATGCCCTTCCTTAATCAATCTATAAAATTCAATCACATACAATTTCAGACTTTTGGCCCTCTTCAGGGTGGTACAGACTTCACTTCAATGACAAAAAAAATTCTTGATTTTTCAGGAAGCCTCTAAGATCAGCTATTTTATTCATTGAGGTGCAGTTCTTACCACACTAAAAAGAGTCAACTGTCGAAACAGTATGTGGTTGGCTTTTTAAAATTATTTTATCGAGAGCAAGGTTATTTGATCAATTTTATGAAAAAAATAACAACAATGAATTGAAATTTATTCCAATAGATGGGGAAAGCTATCAGCAACTTTCAGCATATGTTTCTTTCTTAATTAGAGATATTGTCAATAATTAAAATTGCATAATTAAATATACACTTAATTAACATATTTAGAAAATTTTAATATGACAAATATATATTACAAAGTCCTCGCAAAAACAATATTTAAAAAATATAATAGTTTCCAAAAAATGTATACATAGTTATATACAATGAATGAAAACATTAAGACGTGAATGTTTCTTTTCACAAATAAATCAAACTTCTACTGTCCTTACTGCGATGAAAAAATATTGAGAGAGCTTGGCTCATCAGTGGAGAATCCTCCCAGTGGTTTTGCCAATTTAATCTACCAGAGCACTTTTTAGAGCTCTATTATTGTATTGGATCATTTTGCTTTTATATGCTAAACTGAAGGGTAGAATCATAGAAATGGTATTCAATCAAACTATGGACATAAGCTTTTCGAGCAGTAGAATTACATTTAAATCGTTATATACAACACCAATATTATAATACATTTTTGTACTTGGTATATTCAGGCAGTGTATTAGAAAGAATTGGGATTATGTACATGTCATAATATATGCTCTTCCAGGATTAATAAAACAAACCAACAGCCAACGAGAGAGAGCTGGGCAGCTAAAGCGAGACACTTTAGACAACTAACTTACGACCATTTTTGGCCACATTCCTGAGGGGGGGGGGGCGTCACCACCTGGCGACTATCCTGGTTAGCCCCCGGTTGTGTACACAGGGAAAAAACAGTCGTTCAGCGGGGAACGTCTCGCTCGCTCTCTCTCGGCTGGCTGCCTGGGATTGCTCTACCAACTCGTCTCACCTCACCACATCATTACCACTATATTGTCACATACACACAATTGTGTTTTTGTTAATGTCCATTAAGTCGAATTCATTTGACATTAGGAGAATAATCTCCAATTTGATCTGTGAATGACCATCACTCTTAGCTCCTCTAGTGAATTTCCAGAAGCTTCCCTGACTCCTTCTAGCCTGCTCAATGCAGGTTTTACTCTTTTCCTTCAATTTTTCTCAACGTCAACATCTTTTCTAGTCCATTTGATTTCTTTTCCATTAATAATCTATTTTGATATTGCAAATCCTTTATATATAAAAAAATATTATATAAAAACAAATAAAAAATATATCATTTATTATAATTTCAAATATACAACTCTTTTTTTATAATAAGAAATAATTCTTTTATGATATTTTTCAGGTTCCAAAAGAAAAAACACAAGAGTAAATATTCACAGAAAAAAAATCTGAATACTAATTTTACATCATATATTGATAGTTAATTCTATATATACACTCTAGACTTTTAAGTTCAGATAAATACTAAAATAAAATAGCAAAATAAGAAATAATGGAATATCAGAGAAAGAAAAATAGATCTCTGTAATAAAAATATTATATGAAAAGTTAACTATTTTTCCGCGTATGATTCTTTTTAAAAATGAACAATTAATTTATCTTTGGAGTAAGGGCAGTATAAAATATTTTATTTCAAAAAGAATCATAAGCGTCAAAAATAATTTAAATTCCTTATAACAGATGACGCGCTAATGCATCATGTTAATAAAGAAATTAAGAAAAATCAGATAAGAAAAAAAAAATATATATATAAAGGGAATAATCATTATTTATTTATATCGATAATCCAGGTTCCTGAAGAGTACACAATGGCTAACATCATTGAAATATGAGCTACTCAAACAAGTTTATTCCCATCTGGTAAGGAATAGAAAAGTATGTTATAAATAATCCAAAAGAAGACAAAGCAAAATTAATATCAAGTGTATATATCCCACCACAATCCAAAAGATTATCATCTACATAATATTTAAAACATAGAAGTCGAAATATAATATCACTTGAATTATTTTGGAAAGATTTTTGATATAGCAATTCATTGATCATTTTTTGGTATTCTGTGTTAATATGGCTTGCAATGAACGATGTTAAAAGAAAAGTGAAACAGTTATTTACAAACAACATTAAACCAGATAATTTACTAATATCTGGCATTCCATTTAAGGTCAATACATGGCTAATAACAAGAATAAATTTGAGAAAACATATTAAATTTGGGAAGGAATATGAACTATTTATATTTTTAATAATAGAAGAAAGTTTAGAAATTTCTTGTATTAAAGTAGTTTTATTAAAATGAATTGAATTTTCTTTCATGAATATAATAGTTTCACGAAGGTAGATAAAATTCACTTGGATTTTTAAAATTTCGGAAACAATTATAAAATCGATTATAAAAAATTCAGTAAATTCAGTGAAAAACCAAAAATATAAAGATAATGAATATTTAAAAAGATATATGGACAAAATTCCATGCAGGGTATAGCTATTGAGAGTTAAAATTAAACAATAGAGTATAAAGGAAAATATGTAAAGACATTTAGTTGAATATTTCTTTGCTGGATATTTGAATATATGAAAAATTTGTTGAAAACATTTTATTTTATTAAAATACATTGAAGAAAGTAAAATAGCATTAAGAGTTAATTCAAGATTATCCATTAGGAATAAGAAAGCTGAAGAAAATTGGAATTTGTTAACAGATTCTGGTATTGGGTCAAACAAAAGATATAGTGATTTTGGGAAAAATAGAATAATTACCATAGAGTAAAATATTATAGTTTTACAATATTCATACATTTTTTTTAAATTTGAGTCTTTAGTAATAACAAAATAATTATCTAACAGAGAACCTTAGAATTTGTTTTCTTTTTGGTGAGATGCTTTATAATAAAATAATATATTTATATAAAATTTATGAGTATTTTTTTACAAAATGATTCCTATACCAATTCAATATATTTCTAACAGTAGCATGAAAACTACAAAAAAAAAATATGAAGATATATAAAAAAAAAGTTGATAGTCATAAACAAATCATAACTTAGCATCCAAAAATCAATTTTACCAATAAATTTTAAATTAGAAAAATTTCACTCACACACACAACGCTCTTTAAATATTCAAATTTCAATTCAAATAGCAACTAAACATACATTTAAATTATTTTATTTATGAGAAACAAATAATATATGATGATGATGATAATACATTGATCTTATATGCAATTGAAATTAGTAATAAAAATGCCCATTGATCCTACATATTTTAGATTATTTATTTTAGGTATTTAAAATTACTATTGTATATCTAACTTTAATTGTTTGAATGGCATTGATTGGTACTCTCTTTCGCTTCTAGTGTTATCAGGTAACATATAAAGTTCATTTTTATAATTTTCTGTCCTTGTGTGTGTCCTCCTGATTCAGTTTGCAATATCAATTTAGGTAATTGTTATTTTACTAGACGAATGGCCCGGGCAACGCCCGGGTTTTACCCGAGTGCGTATATATTTTAAAAACGTTTTAATTCAAATTGTTGTACATATTTTAATTATTTGTTACCACAGAGTGTGTGTAAGCTCACGGGTAAATAGGCGCTAAAAAACAAGAAAAAAAGAGTTCCTTTGTTTTCAATATAAGTTTCCTTTTTATATTTTGTTACCTCTCTTGTTAATCAATAAATATAATGTTTAATTAATAATTATTGGAATCAGTTTCATTAATAATTCTAAGCAAAGTCAACAATTGGTAGCAGATGGTGGTTTATTGATATAAAGCTCAAAAACGAAAATATTCAATCTGAAGATTAAGCAAGAAGTTTATTCTGATCGGTAAACTGAAGCACTTATAAGAAGATTAAAAGTATTTATATAGATTAAGTTAAATTATATCTATATATTGCATGTTTAAAAGCTACCCAATATTTAAATAAATTTAAAATATATATTTGTTTTAATTTATATATTGGTTTGTTTATATTAGCTCAAAAGACGAAAATGGCTGAATATAATGTTTTATCCCAAACAAAAATTGAACCATTAACAGGAAATAATTATCAAATATGGGCGTTGAAAATCGGCGCAGTTCTGAGAGGAAGAAAATTATTTAAATGTGTAATTTCAGATCCAGAACCTGATATGGAAGACAAAAGTTCTTGGGAGATTTGGAGTGATAAAAATGATGAAGCTTTTGGGATAATCATCACTACGTTGACAAATGAACAAGCTGGAATGTTCATAGGAGAAACAAATGCTAAGAAAGTATGGGACTCACTGAGAAAAACATACACAGGCAATTTGGAAGATAAAATTATTGATATAGGCTTAGAATTAAAGAACATTAGAATGAAAGATAATGAAACTGTAGATGAATATATAACAAGGGCAAAAAATATTGCTGCGAGAAGTTCATCATTAGGGCATCAATTTCCCTCAAGAGAACTTTCATTTCATATTGTCAGAGGCATACATCCAAGGTATGAAAATATTGCTATTGTCTTACGATCAAGGAGAGAGGCAACAATTGAAGAGATTCAACAAACTCTAAGAGAAGAGGAGTCAAGAAGAAATATGAGATTAAATCAATCAGTTGAGAATGGGCATGAACAAGCATACAGAATTAAAAATAGAAAAGTCCAACAATTTCAGCCAAAAAGATGTTTTGTTTGTAATAAAAAGGGACATCTAGCTAATGATTGCTGGTTTCGAGATAAACAGAAACAAGGATACCAAAAGAAATGGACTCCTGGTGATAGAAATCACAAATACAGTAGGAAACATTCAAATAACCTAGTGGATACTATGAAAAGTGGAATTAATGAGCAAGCATTTGAAACATATGTAAAAGAATTTGAAGATTCACCAGATGAGAGAAATGATAGACAAATATGGTGTATAGATTCAGGATGCACCGCACATTTAACCCCAAACCTAACTTTGATGGAAAATGTGGTAGATTATGAAAGTGAAATCAACCTAGCTGAAAAGGGCAAAACTACCCAAGCCATAGCCAAAGGAGATATGAGACTTACTACATGCACAAGTGAAGGCCAAGAAAATATTCGCATCAAAGATATCTTACATGTACCAAGTTTAAGGAATAATCTCTTGTCAGTATACGAATTAGTCAACAAAGGAAATTCAGTTATTTTCAATAAGGATGGAGCAAAAATTTATAATGAAGGGAATGATTTAGTTGCTGAAGCATATATTAAAGATAGAATGTTTATGATGGAAACAAAACAAAGAAATGTACCAATAGCAAAAAATGAAAATGTCATGGTTATAAATACACATTTATCAAATAAAAATAGCAATATAAGTTTATGGCATAAGAGATTAAACCATATAAATGAAGAATACATGAAAAAAATGATTCAAGGACATATTGTAAGAGGAAATTCAAAATGGAATCAAGCTGGAATACACTAAAAGTGAAGACATGGAGGCGGATATACTAACGAAGAGTCTACCTAAGGACAAACTACGGAAATGTGCAGATAGCCTTGGACTTGCTGATTAGGGCTTACACACAGGGGAGCGTGTGTTGTACATATTTTAATTATTTGTTACCACAGAGTGTGTGTAAGCTCACGGGTAAATAGGCGCTAAAAAACAAGAAAAAAAGAGTTCCTTTGTTTTCAATATAAGTTTCCTTTTTATATTTTGTTACCTCTCTTGTTAATCAATAAATATAATGTTTAATTAATAATTATTGGAATCAGTTTCATTAATAATTCTAAGCAAAGTCAACACAAATACTATTCGTTACAATTATAAATTGGCGCCATGGATGTCACTCTTGTGAAACGTCCCGTTCCAAACTGTGTGTTTTTAAAATGTTTTAATTAAAATACTATTCGTTACAATTATAAATTGGCGCCGTGGATGTCTCTCTTGTGAAACGTCCCGCCCCAAACTGTGTGTGTCTTGAAAATATAAAAATAAAAATGTGAATTTTCATAAAGATTTCATCATGTCGATTTTTTTTTTTGCATTTCAACTACTAAATCGATAGAGATAATTACATTTGCAACATGAACTTAGGTATATTGACTAAATAGAAAACTGCATAGTAATAAATATCATTTTTTAAAGGCACCATATCGTTTTTTTTTTTCAATAAAATCGAAACAAAAATTAACGATAAATAACGATAATTGCCTTAAAAAGAAATTGCCTTAAAAAAAAGAAACATTCGCGGTGATTTTGTCTTGCATTCGTTTATACAATTATTATATACGAATGACCCGGGCAACGCCCGGGTTTTACCCGATTAAATGCTTTTATTCAAATACTATTCGTTACAATTATAAATTGGCGCCGTGGATGTCATTCTTGTATAATATATAAATGAGTTTTAAAAATTGTAAAAAAAAAAAAAATGCATCGGCCGGGAATCGAACCCGGGCCGCCCGCGTGGCAGGCGAGCATTCTACCACTGAACCACCGATGGTTATGAAAATTCCCATCCGTGAGCTTCAGACAAACAAACAGACAGAATAAGGCAAATATATAAGTAGATGCGAATGACCCGGGCAACGCCCGGGTTTTACCCGATTAAATGCTTTTATTCAAATACTATTCGTTACAATTATAAATTGGCGCCGTGGATGTCATTCTTGTATTCTACTTATATATTTGCCTTATTCTGTCTGTTTGTCTGTTTGTTTGTCTGAAGCTCACGGATGGGATTTTTCATAACCATCTGTGGTTCAGTGGTAGAATGCTCGCCTGCCACGCGAGCGGCCCAGGTTCGATTCCCGGCCGATGCATTTTTTTTTTTTTTTTTACAATTTTTAAAACTCATTTATATATTTTACAAGAATGACATCCACGGCGCCAATTTATAATTGTAACGAATAGTATTTGAACAAAAGCATTTAGTCGGGTAAAACCCGGGCGTTGCCCGGGTCATTCGTATATAATAATTGTATAAACGAATGCAAGACAAAATCACCGCTAATGTTTATTTTTTTTAAGGCAATTTCTTTTTAAGGCAATTATCGTTATTTATCGTTAATTTTTGTTTCGATTTTATTGAAAAAAAAAACGATATGGTTCCTTTAAAAAATGATCTTTATTACTATGCAGTTTTCTATTTAGTCAATATACCTAAGTTCATGTTGCAAATGTAATTATCTCTATCGATTTAGTAGGTGAAATGCAAAAAAAAAAATCGACATGATATAATCTTTATGAAAATTCATATTTTTATTTTTATATTTTCAAGACACACACAGTTTGGGGCGGGACGTTTCACAAGAGAGACATCCACGGCGCCAATTTATAATTGTAACGAATAGTATTTTAATTAAAACGTTTTAAAAACACACAGTTTGGAACGCGACGTTTCACAAGAGTGACATCCATGGCGCCAATTTATAATTGTAACGAATAGTATTTAAATTAAAACGTTTTTAAAATATATACGCACTCGGGTAAAACCCGGGCGTTGCCCGGGCCATTCGTCTAGTAATATATAAACCTCCCAACCCAATATAACAATATCCTTGACAAATAATCTGAATATTAATAATTAATAGAATGTAAATATATTTAATCCCAGTATAATATCTATCACTTTAGCTGGAAACAGTCTGATGCACGCCCGCGAGAGCACATGCTAATAACAAAAAGTTTTCAATTTTACAGTGTATATACAGGGTGTACCAGGTAAATTGGGACTAACTTTGACAGTCCATAAAAAAAAAACTACTTGAGATTAAAAACTTGTTTTTTTTTTTCATTACGTAGCCATATTCATGTAAAATGAAACAGTACATGTGTGCGCAGTGTAGTGATGAAGAGTAACCGAGAATTTGAAAATCGAGCTGCCATCATCGTTGCTCTGCGCGCCGGAAGGAGCCCCAAAGAGATAGTGGATTTTCTTAAGTTGCCCAAAACCACTATTTATCGTGTCAAGAAGCAGTTTGATGAGGCCGACAGTAACAAAGAGGGGATAGCTACAAGGAAAAAGCACTCGCGTCGATCGGACAGGGTAAGAGGCGAAGAATTTGTCAAAAATGTCAAGGAGAAGATTGATGGAAACCCTGGGAAGAGCATGAGGGCCATAGCCAAGGAAATGGACGTTGGCTCTATGACAATTGTCAGAACTATCCATGAGGACCTTGGTCTCAAGTCTTATGCCCTTCGGAAAGGTCAGTTGCTGACTGAGAATATGAAGAATAACAGAAAAGGAAAGGCTGCTGCCCTCCTCAACAACCTGAAACACGACTCTTTTGGCATGCTAAGGTTCTTCTCTGACGAAAAGAACTTTGACGTGGACCAAAAGGTAAATCCCAGGAATGATCGCTGGATCTGTAAAGACCCCTCAGAGATACCTGTCGTGATGCACACGAAATTTCCTGCCTCCGTAATGGTCCTTGGCGTTATCAGCAGTGAAGGTGATGTCATGCCTCCCCATTTCTTTGAGAAGGGCCTTAGGATGAACGCTGACACCTACATCAATGTTCTGGAGACCGTTGTGAAGCCTTGGATGGACATGGTGGCCGCAGGAAGGAAGTATGTCTTCCAACAGGACTCAGCTCCAGCCCATAAGGCAAAAAAGACACAATCGTGGCTGACACTTAACGTCCCTAGTCACTGGGGTCCTGATATTTGGCCCCCTAATTCTCCAGATTGCAATCCCCTCGACTACTATGTATGGGGCGTTGTTGAGAGAGATGTCAACAAAGCTCCTCATACCACCATCCAGTCTGTCAAGAAAGCAGTTCACACAGTGATGACCCAAATGGACAAGGTCATCGTCGCCAAGGCCTGTGCTTCATTCCGCACTCGCCTCGAGACTGTTGTAGCTAATAATGGAAACTACATTGAATAAATAAAAACTATATCCTTTTATCTACTACTGTGTCAAATTTCATTCGGATATTTTAATTTTTACTTGCAAAAAATTTCAGTTAAAATACCATTGTTGAAATTCCCAATTTACCTGGTACACCCTGTATTTTATTTAGAGTTTGTACAAAGAATATCCGCCCGTTGAAGAGCAGTATAATTGCTCGAAAGCTTGCAATATAAATAAAAAGAAACTATTTACCTGTTTTAATTTTTACTTTTTTCAAATATATAAATGAGTTTTAAAAATTGTAAAAAAAAAAAAATGCATCGGCCGGGAATCGAACCTGGGCCGCCCGCGTGGCAGGCGAGCATTCTACCACTGAACAACCGATGGTTATGAAAAATCCCATCCGTGAGCTTCAGACAAACAGACAAACAGACAGAATAAGGCAAATATATAAGTAGATGTTCACACAATAGAGATACTACTTCAATATATTATATTAGAATTATAATTTGAATAATATATTTAATCTTCTTTGTGATTACACTGGTCAACAACATTATTGCCCAAGAGAACCTGATGATGTTTCTAGTGTAACTTTTCATGCTGAACTCATAAATATAATCAGAAAATTTCCATCACCCATGGTTTTTGCGTGACAGCCTTTTTTTTTTTTGGTATTGGGATAGATACAGCAAAAAAATATTACGTAAGCATTTTTGCATGAACCTTATTACATTACACTGGTTTATCAAAAATTATTTTTCTTTGTCCCAAAAGAAACAGCATCTTATCTAAATCAACTCTTTGTGCTGATTCCAAATATACCATTAGTTTTTTTTTTCTATCACGCAAGATTTTTAGATACACCTACTTGAAATTTGGAAATGTTTTTAATATATAGGCCTATATGAACGAAATATATTTGTTTTATTGAAAAGTAGTGACAGTGGATTTTCTTCTATACTTTGCTTGTGGTACATCCTCTTGAGTGTCCAGCAGTAGTCAGCAAGCATACATGGACTCCATTTACCTTGGTACCGCTTCTCCATGCTTGATATATCTTGATGAAACCTCTCACCATGCTCATTGCTAACTGCACCAAGATTGTCTGGAAAGAAATCCAGAAGTGAATGCAGGAAATGGATCTTGAGAGACATGTTACATCCCAGTGCCTTGTAGGAAAGCAACATATCAATAACTATTTCTCGATAATTTTCACCCTTGACACTCCTAAGAAGTTCTTGCAAAAGTTTCTAAAGGAATTCCATGCTGCTGCTTCAACTTCATTCAAACTATTTTGAAAATTTCCATCCTGCAGCAATTATCGAATCTGAGGTCCAACGAAAATGCCTTCTTTAATTTTCGCATCACTTATGCTAGAACATTTTTGTTTTAGGTAGGCAAATCCATGGCATTTCGATCCATTGCCTTGACAAAGTTCTTCATTAATCCCAGTTTAATATGTAATGGGGGTAAGTAAATATTTTCTGGATCGATCAGGGGAGGATTTACAATATTTTTATGTCCTGGAGTAAAGATTTCATGGTTTGGCCAGCTTTTTTTAATGTAATGCCTTTCCCTATCTCTGCTATCCCACTCACACAGAAAACAACAAAATTTTTTATACCCAAGCTGTAATCCACGCGAGAGAGCAATGACATTCAAATCGCTGCATATTTTCCAACTGTATCTTTCATATTCTATCTTTTTCAAAAGCAGTTTCATGTTTTCGTAAGTCTCTTTCATGTTGAATGCATGTGCTGTTGACACTGATGGGAACTTATTTCCGTTGTGAAGAAGAACAGCTTTCAAACTAATTTTTGAAGAATCAAAGAATAAACGCCACTCTTCTGTATCATAGTCATGACCAAGCGCTTCCATTAGACTAACAACATAATTGTAATATACTAAATCATTCTCTTGTGAAAAGAAGTCTTGAAATTCATCTCGACGCATGTAAAAAAGCATTTTTTGTGCCTTTATTCAGCAGATTTCAGCCTTTTAACCTAGAGCCTAAAAGTTCACTCTGGTTTTTGGATAAATCTAAATCACCTATTAGGTCCTTCAAATCTCCTTGGGTTAACAAATGAGGTTCAGATGAAGCACCTGCTTCAAAATTTGTGTCATCTGACTGTTGCTCTCGTCTATCTGAATCATAGTCACTAAATATTACATTTTCAGGAGGTTGTGGCACAGGTAAAATATCACTATGAGGAACCGGTCTCATAGCAGAAGGCAAATCTGGATATTCAACTGTATGTCTTGATTTGGATGTAATACCTGTAGTCTTTGTCAAACAAAAATAACAGTCTGAAGAATGGTCTTTAGGTTTCGCGCTGTTGGCGCTCGTCAGCGTAGAGCAGGCTGTACCACTGCGACCAAAATATTTTTGGTCCCAGTGGCTTCTTAAGAAACTAAGAAATGGGTATTTAAGGTCAAACTTGCGTGAATACGCTTGACACATTAAAAAACAATAGAAAAAATAAAAAGATCAGGTGTTGATATTAAAAACAAAGTAGGCATATCCTGACCATGAACACATGTGCTTTTCAGAAGCCACTGGGATCAATAATATTTTTGGTCGCAGTGGCACAGCCTGCTCCACGCTGACGAGCGCGAAACGCGTTTTGGATGGCTTTTCTTGATTTATCAAGAAATTGGGTTGGCCAAATATCAGGGAACAGGTTAAGTCAATGTTTAGTTGATTTCTGTTCCACCAGATGGCGTTCTGCCTTCTGAAAAGCACATGTGCTCCTGGTCAGGATATGCCTACTTTGTTTTTAATATCAAAACCTGATCTTTTTATTTTTACTATTGTTTTTCATAATTAAATATCCAAAGTAAAACGCGCTTTCTTTCAATTAATATATTTATAAATTTTAAAAATAACTATTCGGTACATATATAGGTTTTTAACTTTTAATTAGACAATTTTAAATTATATTTAAACATTTTCATTTTAATTTAGACACTTTCATTTTTATTTAGAAATTTTCAATTTTAATTTAGACACTTTTCATTTTAATTTAGGCATTTTTTCATTTTAATTTAGACACATGAACTTTTATAGAAAATAGAGAATGTCTAAATAAAAATGAAAGTGTCTAAATTAAAATGGAAAATGTCTAAATATAAATTAAAATTGTCTAATCAATAGTTAAAAACCTATATATTGTGTTTTCATTTTAATATTTATAATCTCAGACTTTTCGAACTCACATAAAAAAATTATTGTCAACTTTCGGCCACACTGCCAAGGATGTAAACAAATACATGCACAGTTTAGTTCAAAGTTTTTAAAGGTTTACATTTATTTTTGAATTTTTTCACAATGATATACATATATAGATATTTATCCAATATTATTATTAGTTAATATATATTTTTTACATTTAAGGGATCAAATTATGCCGTCTATGTCTTCTGTTTATAAATTTTTTCTCCAAGGACACATTTCTAGGATAAATAGAACCTATTCAATTTATGCATCTCGAGCATATTGCACGGTAAGATATTTTTGCACGGTTTATTTTTGGATAAATTGAAAGAAATCGATATTTTATAAATAGGAGAATTTAAGAAATTCACTTTGAAATTTATAACATTAATTTCTCGACTGCATACACCTTCATAAACATATCCAAACATGTTTTTCTAAAAGTCGTAAGTCATTTCCATAACTACTTATTATAATAGAACCAAAAAGGAACATTCAACTTTATTTCAAAACTTGTCATAAAGAATCTGTTTTTTTTTTCTAAAATGTATTGTCACGGTAGAGAAGTATTCCAAAAGCTTGATTAAAGATAATTTATTAATTAAACTTATTTATTGCAAAATGTTTCAATTGATTTTACAAGTGGTAATTTACATACATGGTAAGGGGTGATGACTATGCAAATATTTATGATAATAAACAACAGAGTATTCAAAAATAATTATTCTGTGGCAATATCTCTTATATTATCATGTTGGAAATTCTGAAAGATGAACCTCTGAATGTCACAGAAATCTATTTAATGTAAAATAATTATTTATAAAATACCAAATAGGTAATGAGGAAAGAGTAGCAAAATATAATGAATAAAATGATTAATTTGTTATTAAAATGATAAAAATATCTGATTTTGTTGCTCCATGGAAAGGTGGAGGTACCATTGCCCCATTAGTCTGCCACATTTCAGAGTTCCCTGTTCACAGTTACCGTAGTGGCTTGGAACTCAAATATTTAACTACAATATATAATACAATAAAATATAATGCGGCTTATGATTGTAAAACGACATTTGAAAATTATCCCGCATGTGTTTCTTTTGTGTGTGTGTGGAAAATGAAATATGAAAAATTATAATCATAGACAAATTACATATTATATATTACAATTTGTGTGTGTGTGTGTGTGTGTGAACGAAAAAACAAATTTATTTCAAGGAGAAATAACAATTATTTCTAACCTTTGGGATGAGGTATGAAAGGTTGATTCACATTTAACCCTTTCATACTTCATCCTTCTGTAAGTACAAAGTTGAACTGCTTTTCACATGTGTAGACATGTGGTGCGCTTACAGTAAAAGCAGTCGCTAACTACCTACCATGATTATCATGACCTGTACCACGTGTACTAGGGATAAGCAAAAAAAAAAAAACTTCATCCCAAAGGTTAGAAATAATCGATATTTCTCCTTGAAATAAATTTGATTTTTTGTTGAATAGAAACACATGCGGGATAGTTTTCAAATGTCATTTTACAATATATATATGTAACATGAGTTCAGAAAATTAAATTTATGTAACCATAGAGGCATTGCTCCCTTTAATTATACATAAGAACAATGCAATAAACACAAGGTAATAAGACCAAATCCAAATAAATAAATAGTGTGTGACGTTTCAATAACAATGCTGTTACTATCATCAGACAAAAGTACTGAATCAAAATAACTTCTTAGGTCCATTGAAGTCTATCAAAAATGATAAGGCACAATTTGGATTATAGATTTACAAGGTAATAAGAACAAATCTAATTAAGAGCTAGACTTTTAAGAAACAAATAAAGAAAATAAATTGGAGCTTTTGAAATGTAGACATAGAGAAAGTTACTCAGAGTGCAATGAACAGATGAAAGGACAAATATTTCAATCTTAATGATTCCAATCAGCTGGCTGGAAGGGGACAAAGAAGGTATCAGAAGGTCACTAGATGAGAGTCTTCTTCTTCTTTCTTATCTCCACTCAATCATATCAAGGTATCAAGCTTGTAAAGCTTGAGACTTTTGATGGTGTCTGCCAGGGATGAGTAAAGCTCATCAATGGATGAGTCAATACAGTCTCATGACCCACTAGATAAATGTGATGGTTACCAACAGACTCTCTATTGGAGAATATTTGTCCATAGTGTCATCAAAAGTCGAAATCAACTTGATAGAAAGTAATGACAACGTATCTTGTGTGACCAGTCGGAATGTTGCAGGGTTTACAAGCAGCAGACACATCCAATGGCAAAAACTCAACAGAAGAGCTGAGGCTACGTCAGGTAAGAACACTTATATAGGTAATAAAAACAAGGTAATAAGACCAAATAAATAAATAGTGTGTGACATTTCGGTAACAGCGTTGTTACCATCTTCAGACAAAAGTACTGAATGATAAAACAAGGTAATAAGACCAAATCCAAATAAATAAATAGTGTGTGACGTTTCGGTAACAGCGTTGTTACCATCTTCAGACAAAAGTACTGAATGATAAAACAAGGTAATAAGACCAAATCCAAATAAATAAATAGTGTGTGACGTTTTGGTAACAGTGTTGTTACCATCTTCAGACAAAAGTACTGAATGATAAAACAAGGTAATGAATGAAGTTTCAGTACTTTTGTCTGAAGATGGTAACAAAGCTGTTACTGAAACGTCACACACTAAAAACTTAACACATTTAAAAGCATGCTGTGGTAAAATTCTCTCATTCAGTACTTTTGTCTGAAGATGGTAACAACGCTGTTACCGAAACGTCACACACTATTTATTTATTTAGATTTGGTCTTATTACCTTGTGTTTATAATCTATAATTCAAATTGTGCCTTATCACTTATATAGCTAATATTTTGTTAGCCTGAAACCAAGGTCTCCAGATGGGTGCTTCTCAGTTTGACAAAGCTGGTGTTGTGGCTTTGTCACCAACTAGTTTGCAGCAACAGTCAATAGATGGTGTCTAGTTTTGATGTTTATTTTAACGGGAGAGGTGCCCTATGGTTTTATAGATCAATTTCCTCTCCGAAAAATTTCCATCTACAAATATACAAGAAAATAAGACCTAATCCAAATAATTTATTAGTGTGTGACATTTCGGCAACAACATTGTCACCATCATCAGGCAAAAGAATAAAAAATGATTTTTTTTTTTTTAGATTTTTTTATTTTTTTGTCTGATGATGGTGACAATGCTGTTGCCGAAATGTCATACACTAATAAATTATTTGGATTAGGTCTTATTTTCTTATATTATTATCCATAATCCAAATTGTGATTTATCATCTACAAATATAAACATAGATGGAAAATTTGTTGGGAGGAAATTAATCCATAGAAGCAATGGGCGCTTCTCCCGTCAAAATAAACGTCAGAATCTGACGCCTTCTATTGACCTAGCCGCAACTAGCGGCCTCGGGTCGGTGACAAAACCACAACACCAACTTTGGCAAACTGAGAAGCGTCCACCTAGAGACCATGGTTTCGGGCTAATGGCCCTCGTCAGTCTAGGGCGCACTTTATTCCATGATTGTGTAGATTGTGAGGATTCCATTAGATCCTGTGTTGATCTCATGGAATAAAGTCCGCCCTAGACTGACACGGACCATTAGCCCGAAACCATGGTCTGTAGGTGGACGCTTATCAGTTTGCCAAAGTTGGTGTTGTGGCTTTGTCACCGACCCGAGGCCGCTAGTTGCGGCGACGGTCAATAGATGCCGCCAGATTCTGAAGTTTATTTTGACAGGAGAAGCGCCCATTGCTTCTATGAAATATAAATATGTTTGGTGGCATCTACACTGCAAGAAAGACTGTTACTGATGGGGACCACTAGAGTCCCACAAAGTGGGCAAGTCAATGTGACGGTATTCTTCAACTCTAATCCAAGATGATACTTGTAGATGAGATACCAAGCCATTAGAAGGACAGAGATTGTTCTGACCGGTGACCATTTGTTGCATTATCAGCGCCAGGAAAGAACTGATAGCATGACTGTCCTTAGCTACACTGCCCATTTTATTGTCATGAGGTCGGGAATTAAATAGTTCTTTGTCTTCTTCTTCTTCTTTCTTATCTCCACTCAATCACACTAAGGTATCAAGCCTGTAAAGCTTGAGACTTTTGATGGTGTCTGCCGGGGAAGAGTAGAGCTCATCAATGGATGAGTTAATACAGTCAACAATGTGTTTTGGGGTGCAGGTTGACACTTAGTACATAGTGGGAAAACCTGTAGTTCTTTGTGATGCTATAGAAGGTTCATTCAACAAGGACCGCAAGAAGCATGCCATTGTGTCTCATTGCTACCAAAACCATAAAATATTCTGTTTTCTCTCTTTTTCTTACTTTAATTAGTTCGTTATTAGATAACGAACTGAATGACTCGGCTTCTCCCAAGTCCTTTCAGAGTGAATGCCTAATGAAAAATTTGTGATTAAATTTGTCATTTTGGAATGAGTTGACAATGCTGTCTCCAATAGGATTGGTTCAAGATTAGTTTTCTTTCTCTTATTTGAGCTGTTAGATCTGGCTAAGAGGAGGAGGTCCCTTTCACCAAAGGTTTCTTATTATCAGTACAGTAGAACTACCTCCCTGTAAAGGACAACAGCCTCATTATAATCATTCTTTTTTTGAAAGGGAGCTCCATTTTCTCTTTTCATTTTGATTCAAAGAAGCATTTTATTAATCTGTAGAGTTTAATAAATTTTAATATATGGTCACTGTTTAAAGGTATTTTTAAATAAAACTTTATAATTAGGACTGTCGAAAAAAAGAAAGAGGGGGGGTGCTATTCTGATGTTGCAGGGGGCAATATACAGGAGGTATTTTTAAATAAAAAAATAGAATTGGAACTGTCAAAAAGAGGGTGCTATTCTGAGGTTGCAGGGTGCTATTGACAGGTCACTTTTAATGTAAATCGCATCATACTATTTAAAATTGGGCGCTATAGAGAGGAAGGTGCTATTTGCTATTTTTCGGTGGAAGGCTGGTTAAACTGTTTGGTTTCCGACCACTACGACCCGGGTTCGATTCCCGCATTGGACACTTTTTTCTGTTTAAAAAAAAAATGCTCCAATGGCCCCAGATTCTTGCAAAAGTCCAACCCCACCAACGAGTGCAAGTAACCAAACAGGGCTCTGGCATATTTGTAAGTGCAAAGTCAAACTGCTTTTCACATGTGTAGACACTACTTCTACCCATCATGATTATCATGGCCTGTACCACGTGTACTAGGGATAAGCAAAAAAAAAAAGGGGGTGCTATTCTGAAATTGCTGGACGCTATAGACAGGTCACTTTTAATGTAAATCGCATCGTACTATTTAAAATCGGGGGCTATAGAGAGGAAGGTGCTATTTAGAGGAGGCGCTATAGACAGGTTTAACTGTACATGCTAAAAGGTACAAATTTCTTAAGTTTGGTTCATGAGTGTATATACCACCAAATGTGTACTCCAATTTAAACAAATGTTCTGTTGATGTTGTCTCAACTCTCCATGTATGGTGCAGGAACCAGGACTCAGGTATCTCACTCCTGAACAGAAATCCTTGCGCGATGGAATCCTGGACACAGTCATCTCCACATGTCAGAAGTACGGAGCTTCCCCATTGGAGACTCCATTGCTGGAGTTCAAGGTCAATGCACTTCTTAGCTCATCACTAATTGGGACTCACCTGGGAAGCAAAGATTAGTCCCAATTACAGTAGAACAGCCTCCATGAGAGGGATCACTCACGCTAGAGGACACCTCTATATAAAGGACAGTTTTCATCACCAATACAGTAGAACCTCCATGAGAAGTCACTCACGCTAGAGGACACCTCTCTACAAAGGACAGTTTTCATCACCATTACAGTAAAACCTCCATGAGAGGTCACTCACGCTAGAGGACACCTCTCTACAAAGGACAGTTTTCATCACCAATACAGTAGAACCTCCATGAGAGGTCACTCACCCTAGAGGACACCTCTCTACAAAGGACAGTTTTCATTTGCAAAATTATCATTTTTATTATTTAGCAACTCTCCGGTAAGAGGACACATCTCCCTAAAGGACACTTTGGCTCTGCATTTAGGTGTTGTCCTTTACAGGGAGGTTCTACTGTATCTTCCTATAAATTTGGGTGCAGGAATACAGCCTATTTTATTACTTCTTATATCGCATATACGTCCATCAGTGTCTATCTCCAAAGGGCTAAACATCAATCGCTGATGCTATTTATAAACTCAAAAAACTGTGATAACCATTTGTTTCTTTATTTCAATCAAACTGGGCCATGAGCTTCAAGCCAAAAGGGTTTTCTACAGGGCTTAATACGATCAAAAATAGCTCTTAGAAAGGAAATCATCTTGTATACATCTATGACTTGTTTACATCTCATATGCTAAGATGAGACCAAAGCCAACAGCAACGTGAGTTTCTTTATTAAAGAGTTGATAAGACTTACAAGGTAATAAGACCAATTCCAAATAAATTAATAGTGTGTGACATTTCGGTAACAGTGTTGTTACCATCATCAGACAAAAAACTGAATGAAAAAAATTAATTACAGCATGTGTTTTTAAATAATTACTGTGTAGTTTACTGATAAGGCACAATTTGGTTTATCTATATATATATAAAAATGAATGTCTGTCTGTGTGTGTGTGTGTGTACTCTATAGATTCAAAAACCGTACATCCAATCGCCGTGAAATTTTGGAATATTATTAGTTATATCCCCGGAAAGGTTTTCGAAAAATAATTTCCTGAATATCTTTAATATCCTTAGAGTTATTTACAGATTTGTAGCTTTAACTCGCAAGCAGCGCCACCTTGCGACGGAGATAGGCTTAGGTCTGCCCCACCCCCTGTCGAGAGAATGGAATCGTCCGGCCGCCGGCCGGATGGACAGTCTAAGTTCCCACCGACCAATCAGAGGGATCGAGAGGTCCTGGCGCGCGGGGGCAGAGTTGGTGACACAGCTGTGCCAAGTAGACAAGAAAAAAGCTTCGCGGATGACCTCCGGGAACTTCGTCCATCTTCAATAAACGACCATGATTTTATTCAACTTATCGAGTATTTTTCAAGGGACCGGGAAAAAATGTTCACTAGATAAAACGATGATTTTGTAATGTAGAAAATTAGGAAAGACAAAATTCAGGATGACACGGCACACAGGGACCGGGAAAAAATGTTCACTTTATCGAGAGATTCAAATTTACGAGTTTCAAATTATCAAAATATATCTTTTTTTTTGTATAAGTTTATAGAGAATTGTTTTAACAAATGTTCGTTAGACAAACCTTTACTCGGGTAAAACCTCAGGCGAAGCCGGGTACATCCGCTAGTAGATTATAAATACAAGGTAATAAGACCAATTCCATATAAATTAATAGTGTGTGACATTTCGGTAACAGTGTTGTTACCATCATCAGACAAAAAACTGAATGAAAAAAATTAATTACAGCATGTGTTTTTAAATAATTACTGTGTAGTTTACTGATAAGGCACAATTTGGATTATGTTGTTGTTGATGTTGTTTCTTATCCCCTTGTGCAAAGATTACACGAATTCGGATTTGGATTATAGATTATAAATACAAGCTAATAAAACCACGCTGTTACCGAAAGGTCACACACTATTTATTTATTTGGATTTGGGCTTATTACCTTGTACTTATAATCTATAATCCAAATTGTGCCTTATTATATTTTCAGCTATCTACATGTAAAATGTCTCAATGATTGTGAATCAGATGTTGTTTCTTATCCCCTTGTGAAAAGATGACAACGAAATCCATGTGTCCATGCTCCTTGAGCTGTTTAATGATAAGAAGATGCCTCTCCCAAAAAATGATTCAGTAGTTTAGGGGGAGAAGAGCAGCAAACCTCTCAATTGAGCTTTTCATTTTTAATTTTTTTTTGGAAGTTAGGTTAGCTCAGAGCAATGATAAAAAAGACAATGTATTCCTTTGCCACATATAAATCAAAAGCCGATACTATATTGTCGCATTGAAAAAAAATAGATGCGTGGAGAGGTAAACCCAACCGAACTTTATTCTCTCTGTCTACCTTAAAATATACGCACATTTATATAGCTATATGACATCATTAAAAACTTATGTAAATCAATACAATCTAAAAATTATGCAAACAAATCAACCACACTACAATATCAAGGTGGGTTTTATCCATTTATAGCCTAAAGATGGGGCAAATGGTGCTCCTTAGCCAGAACTGACATTTCATCTAAGCAAAGGAAAACTGATTTTGAATCAATACAGATTGGTGCTAGAGCTTTGAATGACAGTTTATTAAAAAAAATATAATTTTGCATGATTACACACTTGTATTTGGTTACAAGAATCTTTATGCACTAAGTTGTATCATAGAAGGAGTTGTCTTTGGGGTCCTTGTCAATTGTCAATGGGGGTCGATGGAAGGATGGTCTAAATCGTTGGTTTTCGACCACTACAACCCGGGTTTGATTCCTGCATTGGGCACTTTTTTATGATTTAAAAAAAATGCTCCAATGGTTCCCGATTCTTGCAAAAGCCCAATCCCACCAGCGAGTGCAAGTAATCAAATGAGACTCGGGCACTTTTGTAAGTACGAAGTCGAACTGCTTTTCACATGTGTAGACATGTACTGTACTTACAGTAAAAGCAGTCGCTAACTACCCACCATGATTATCATGGCCTGTACCACTTGTACTAGGGATAAGCAAAAAAAAAAAGGAGTGTTCTTAATTCTTGGGGATAAAATGAGGTCTTACTTGGGGATTAAATGACATTGTTCCATGAATATGATGTTCCATTGTATCTCAGAGATGGCAACTCTATAATGATTAATCCATCACCCTATAGCTGGAAAATCAGATCTCCCCCTAAATGAGAAGATGTTGTTGTTGTTGTTTCTTATCCCCTTGTGTAAAGATTACACGAATTCCATGAGTTTCATGGAATGGGGTGTAGGGGTGCAGCTTTCGTTGATCATGACACCATGATCCAGGTACACTTTGGTGAAAGTCTGACTTTGCCTGTAATTTGAGGCCTTTCCTAACATGGAAACAGACGCCTTTGCTGCCGACTCTAACATGGAAACAGACGTCTTTGCTGCCGACTCTAACATGAGTACAGACGCAGCTCCTCCGTATCCCTGGAGTGGGACCCTTGCTGAGTTCTATCAGCCAGTTCAGTTGAAGTCTGGATTTTTAAAGAGGTCTACTCCTCTTCTAACAATGCTGCTGTTGGTCCACGACTGCTTATTTGTCAGAATGAGAAGATGTTGTGGAGCTAACCAATAATTTGTTGGATCACAGACAAACATGGAGACCTCAGGACCCGAGCAGCTGTGCCAAGTGAGGTCGAGGGGAGAGGCACCTGTAGTACTTCGACCCAACCTGAAGATCCCACATGCCCGGTATCTGTCCCGTGAGAGGCTTGACAGTACCAGGCTGTACCAGCACGGACCAGTGTACAGGAGAATGTCACATGGACTGGAAGAACGCCTACTCTGTGTAAGTAGAGTGTCGTACAGTCTTTCACTTACTCCTGATGTGTTTTAGTATTCTACTATATATATATATATATATCATGATAAGGCACAATTTGGATTATAGATTATAAACACAAGGTAATAAGACCAAATCTAAATAAATAAATTGTGTGTAACATTTCGGTAACAGCATTGTTACCATCTTCAGACAAAATTCTTACCATCTTCAGACAAAATTGTTACCATCTTCAGACAAAATTGTTACCATCTTCAGACAAAATTGTTACCATTTTCAGACAAAATTGTTACCATCTTCAGTACTTTTGTCTGAAGATAGCAACAACACTGTTGCCAAAACACTGTGTTGTCACACACTATTTTTTAAAATTTGGTCCTATTACTTTGTGTTTGGGGGGGGTCGGTGGAAGGCTGGTTAAACCTCTTGGTTTTCGACCACTACAACCCGGGTTTGATTCCCGCATTGGACACTTTTTTCTGTTTAAAAAAAAAAAATGCTCCAATGGCCCCCGATTCTTGAAAAAGTCCAACCCCACCAGCGAGTGCAAGTAACCAAACGGGGCTCTAGCACATTTGTAAGTGCAAAGTCAAACTGCTTTTCACATGTGTAGATATGTGTTGCGCTTACAGTAAAAGCAGTTGCTAACTACCCACCATGATTATCATGGCCTGTACCACGTGTACTAGGGATAAGTAAAAAAAAAAACTTTGTGTTTATATATAACATGAAGTTGCGCGAAGATGATATTCCATATTCATGTACCAAGAAAGGGAGAGGTGCCTCTGTTGTGTCGTACATGAATATCATCCCCCCACAACTTGATGTTATTTTCCAGCCTGAAAACCTGCAATTGCCACGTCACCAGTTTAAACATCTGTTTGATAAATTTGGACAATTTCATAACCCCTCTCATAGGGTGTTACGTGTTGTATAGTTATTATTTAATTTAATAATTAAACATTACTCACCAGATGAAATATATATAGGGCGCGTCCCCAGGTGGCGGATAGGGGAACGACCTTCAGATATGAAGGCCAGCTGCGAAACAAGCAGATTAACTCTCACAAATAAGCAGTCGCGGACCAACAGCAGCATTGTTAGAAGAGGAGTAGACCTCTTTAAAAATCCTGACTTCAACTGACCCGGTTGATAGACCTCAGCAAGGGTCCCACTCCAGGGATACGGAGGAGCTGTGTCTGTACTCATGTTAGAGTCGGCAGCAAAGGCTTCTGCTTCCATGTTAGGAACGGCCTCAAACTACAGGCAAAGTCAGACTTTCACCAAAGTGTGCCTGGATCATGGTGCCATGATCAACGAAAGCTGCACCCTTATACCCCATTCCATGAGATCATGCTCGAGGAGCATGAACTCATGGAATTCGTGTAATCTTTACACAAGGGGATAAGAAACAACAACAACAAAATGTTACATTTATTTTATTTTACAATTTTCTTTCTATTCGAATCCAATGTTTTCCGCTTCACGCGCTCTATGATGATGATATATTGTCTATCTTTAAACACAGAATACTACATTATATGAAATCAAAGTCGCCCCTCTACTGATATACGGATTGAACTATATTAATCGTAAAGTTGTGTTGATTGTCTTCTTCTTCTTCTTCTTCTTTCTTATCTCCACACTGGGTGAAGTAAAATGCGTCTGACTTTGTCATTAAGACTGGGAGCACTACTCAGTGGCAGGCCGACTTAGCTCCAAAAAAAATGGCTGCCTCTGACATGAGGAACAGACGCCATATGCAGCCGCTCCTAACATGGAGTACAAACGCTGCTCATCCTGTATCCCTAGATTAGGAGTCCTTACATGGTACTATCAGCCGGTCCAGCTGAGCCCAGGTTTTTTAGTGAGCTTGTTACTGCTCCTCCTCCTCCTTTTTCATCCAGGCTTGGGACCGGCAAAGGCGAAGTTGTGTTGATTGTTAAACTACCCAAGAAACCATGAAACAATGATCTTGTTGTTTGTTCCAGGATTTTGACATCTCGGGACATCACCATCCAATGATGGCAGATTCTGAATGTGCCATGTTCCTTGTGGACACGTTAAACAGTCTGGGTATAGAGAAGTACATGGTGAAGGTACGTACATCTCCTGTTTACTTCTCTTTCCACAGAATAATAAACTTACTTTTAAAGAAATAGAGACAGTTGCCAAAACAAAAATAAATAAGAACTGGAGGATACCACCTAAGTACAGACTTGGAGCAATATGGTTTCCCAGACCTCAAAGGTCCATAAACCGGCGCGCGAATGCACACCCATTGCTGACATCCAGGTCACCCAGCCAAAAAGGGAATGATGCATTCACCACCTAAGTACAGCTGGTACAGTGGAGTGAACCCAGAAGCTATGAACCTCAGACAGCACCAAACAACACTAACAAGATTTAGAACACACCATCTCAAGCCATTGAAGATAGAAAATAACAACAAAATCTACCCCACTTGCCCAAATGTAGTTTGGTTCCTGCAGCTCCAGAACACATTTAGGCTTGCATTAGATTTACTAAACAGGACCTTTAGGAGAGGCTGCTGCTTATCATAAAACAGCTCGAGGAGCATGAACTCATGGAATTCGTGTAATCTTTACACAAGGGAATAAGAAACAACAACAATACTGTCTATAAACAGCTGGAGGAGTATGAACTCATGGAATTCGTGTAATCTTCACACAAGGGAATAACAAACAACAACACTGTCTATAAACAGCTGGAGGAGTATGAACTCATGGAATTCGTGTAATCTTCACACAAGGGAATAAGAAACAACAACACTGTCTATAAACAGCTGGAGGAGCATGAACTCATGGAATTCGTGTAATCTTCACACAAGGGAATAAGAAACAACAACAATACTGTCTATAAACAGCTGGAGGAGTATGAACTTATGGAATTTGTGTAATCTTCACACAAAGGGATAAGAAAAAACAACTTCAGTAGTAGTACACTGCTCATTTCTCCTCAATCTGTAAGCTGATTACTCCCAATAGCTGAGCGAGTTTTGATGTTGTGTTGTAACCCAACATTGTGTGTCTGTCTTTTTTTTTTTTTTGTGATTTAAAAAAAATTATTCCTACATGTGGTACACGCCCCCCATGATAATCATGGTGTGTAAAAGTTGGCGACTGCTTTTACTGTTAGCACTACCCATGTGAATGGGTACCCTTACAAGTATCCTTGTGTTGATCATATAAACATGAACGTTTTGCATTTAACAATTAGACATATTGATTTCAATAATATTATGTTTATTTTAGAGACAATATTTATTTAAAAAAGTATTCTCTCAAGGTCATTAATTTTGAGAAATATATATTTACAATATATGTCGGATCGTGTCAATTCATTATGCCACTGTTGTATATGTGAAGTCAAGACATCCATTCATTTGTAATGGTTGTAATAATTGTGCAGTGAAGTGACTGTACTGGGTTGTTACAGGTACGGCACCGACCAATCCTGGAAGGTCTCCTGGACTCCTGCGACATCTCCTTCTCTACCTTCCAGGTGATGTGGCAGAACCTGGCCAGATGGGATGGGGTGAGTGTGACTTCTTGGCTTATTCCTGTAACCCAGTTTTTTTTTCCTAATGTGTTGCTAAACTTTGCAAATTTTTGAATGAAATTGCACATCCTGATTGTGCAACTGTTCCTTATTGATGGCTTGCACCATATAAATAACTTCCAACACAATGTTGAACTTTTTAAAATACAGTAGAACTACCTCTCTGTAAAGGATACCTAGTTGAAGAGCCAAAGTGCCCTTTAGGGAGAGGTGTACTCTTACTGGAGAGTTACTAAATACAGTAGAACTACCTCTCTGTAAAGGACAACACCTAGTTACAGAGCCAAAGTGTCCTTTAGGGAGAGGTGTACTCTTACTGGAGAATTGCTAAATAGTAAAAATGATAAATTTGGAAAGGTGAACGTCCTTTATAAAGAGGTGTCCTCTCATGAAGAATGTTCTACTGTATATAGATTCAGCTTTTATAAGCCACAAAAACTTTTTTTCAATAGCAATAGCGTTTTTCTCTGATAAATCTAAAATAGATATAGAGAGACAGTTAAATAAAAATAATAAACAAATAAAAAATTAAAATAATTTTTAAACAAATATGTGTACCATCAGTCAGCTACTTGTTGACACACAGCAACATATAGAGAGAATAACCATCTTTTTTAAATATAATAGTGTGAACGTACAGTTAAACCTGTCTATAGCACCACCTCTTGGAACTCACCAAAATAGGGTGCTATAGAGAGGGGATGCTATAGAGAGGTCACTTTTAATGTAAATCGCATCGTACTACGTATTTACAACAACAACAACAAAAAGCTTTATTTAGGGTCACTGACCCTATACAGGATTCACCAGAGGTATGCATAAGAACAAAGCAGTGAGACAAAGGAAACAACAATATAGACAGAAGAAAAAGAAAAAAAAAATAAGAAAGAGAAAGAGGGAAGCAAGAAAAACAACACAAAAAGAGTAGCAGTAAGAAAGTGAGGAGTGAGTGTCACTTGGCCTTCTTCTGAGATATGGACTTGTGGAAACCATAAAACGCCGTAGCAATATACTTATTCTGGGTCATATTGTCAATTATTGATGGAAGTGAAGCACAGAGGTGCCCAGTTTTGAGCATAAGGGTTCTTCTTTCAGATCAGAGCAATCAAAAATATAGTGGGTGATTTCATTTTTTAGTTTTGAATTACAGAAGGTAAAACGTACTACGTATTTAAAATCGGACACTATAGAGAGGAAGGCTCTATTTAGAGGGGGCGCTATAGACAGGTTTAACTGTATATTAAATTTTTATTCTATAATTTTTACACCAAAATTTTATATGAGTGTTCTCTACTGCTTGAGAATTATCTTGAGAAAAACTTGAGAAGAACTAGTGATATATCTGTGTGTGTGTGGAGCAGCCGATGTCAGAACGAGGAAACCTTCTCCTCCAGTTGATGCAGAAGATTGGGGTTGAGCCTGAAGCCGCTCAGAAACTTAAACTCTACCTCTTCATGCTGGGTAACATTTCACTCTTAACTTGTATATCTCTGTGAAAAAATAGTACAAATGTAATATTGTACTGGGATAAGGTGCATAAATTAAGAAAAAGGCATCTCCTTATCGTGCAACTGAAAGTTGCTAATGGCTTGCGCCATCTATCGGAATAAATATAAACCATTCTCGTTGATTTTTAATTATTCCAGAATTGGCCAGTCCGTGGTTAGCTTTTCTTGATTAATCAAGAATGGGTATTTGGCCAATTCTGGAATAATTAAAAATCAACGAGAATAGTTGATATTTATTCCGATAGATGGCGCAAGCCACTAGCAACTTTCAGTTGCACGATAAGGAGATGCTTTTTCATAATTGTATACCTCTGTTTATACAGAAACAAAGAAATCTCTCTCTTATCATGAGACACAAAACTCAATGCCCAATCTCCCCCCCTTACACACAAGATGTACTTTTTTGGTAAAAGGTAAAACAGTAGATCATCTCTCTGTTACAGATTCAAAGAGTCCTTTGAATATTTGATTAATTTTACACACCATTGTATATAAAGAGACAAGGGTCGCCTCTCCCGTCAAAATAGACGTCAAAGCCAGACGCCATCTATTGACCGTCGCCGCAAACTAACAGCCTCGGGTCAGTGACAAAGCCACAACACCTGATTTGGCAAACTGAAAAGCATCCACCTAGAGACCATTGTTTCGGGCTAATGGCCCTCGTCAGCCTAGGGCGGACTTTATTCCATGAGATCCACACGGGATCTAATGGAATCTTGACAATCTGCTAAAGAGGTGTTTAGCTGGCAAATTTCTGGGCCAAATCCCATGTGGATTTCATGGAATAAAGTCTGCCCTAGGCTGACGAGAGTCATTAGCCCGAAACCATGGTCTCTAGGTGGACGCTTCTCAGTTTGCTAAAGCTGGTGTTGTGGCTTTGTCACCGACCCGAGGCCGCTAGTTTGCGGCGACGGTCAATATCCTCCCGGCAAAATTTCCATCTATACCATTGTATATATTAAGAAGAAAAAAGATCTCCTGATTTTCATATAATTTTTACAAATTTATATTTACTCCAACAGATGGTGAAAGCCATTAGCAACTTTTAGTTGCACGATCAGAAGATGTCTTTTTCTTAATTTATCTACCTAATCCCAGTACAATTTCACACCATTGTATGTGTGTGTAGATTTAATTGAGAAGAGTAAAGTTGACAATGGTTCTGAAATGACTTCTCTTCACCTTCTATTTTATCTCCACTCATGCGATTCTCAACCTGCAACCACAAAACACATTATTGACTGTATTGACTCATCCATTGATGAGCTCTACTCTTCCCCAGCAGACACCATCAACAAGCTCTACAAGCTTGATACCCTGATATTATTGAGTGGAGATAAGAAAGAAGAATAGACACATCCCCAGCAGACACCATCAACAAGCTCTACAAGCTTGATACCCAGATATGATTGAGTGGAGATAAGAAAGATGAAGAGGCACATCCCCAGCAGACATCATCAACAAGCTCTACAAGTTTGATACCTTGATATGATTCTTGAGTGGAGATAAGAAAGAAGAAGTTCTTCACTTATTGATATCAAGGTATCAAGCCTGTAAAGCTTGAGATTTTTGATGATAGTGTCTTTGCTGGGGATGGATAGAGATCATCAAAGGAGATTTGATATCCATAATGATTAGGTGAAGTTGATTGCCTCTGCTTTTGTCATTAAGACTGGGAGCACTACTCAGTAGCAGGCCACTGACGTAGTTCCAATATGAAAAGGTCGCCTCTGACATGAGGAACAGATGCCAAGTGAAGCTGCTCCTAACATGGAGTACAGACATCCTGGATCAGGAACCCTTACACTGTACTATCAGCCGGGCCCAGCTGAGAAAAATGAGTTCTTATGTAACTGTAGTATCCTTTAGAGAGAGATTGTCCTTTAACGGAGAGTTACTAATTAGTAAAAAATTGTATATTTGGTATAATAAAAAACGGTCTCCTTTGTAGAGAGTTTTCTCTCATGGAGGTTCTACTTTATGTACATTCATATTCAATAGGTGAAACCTACCATGCATGCTTTTGCTGTGTAAATTATTCATTTGGGCTTGTTGATTCTGACATTCTACTTGAAGGTAAACACAAGGTAATAAGACCAAATCCAAATTGTGTGTGACTTTTCTGTAACAGCGTTGTTACCATCTTCAAACAAAAGTACTGAATTAGAAAATATATCACAGCATGTTTTAAATAGTTACTGTTATATATCAAGTGTAAATTGGATTAGGTCTTATTACCTTGTGTTTATAATCTATAATGGGGGTCGGTGGAATGATGGTCTAAACCATTGGTTTTTGGCTGCTACGACCTGGGTTCGATTCCCGTATTGGACACTTTTTTTCTGATTAAAAAAAAAAAATGCTCCAATGACCTCTGATTCTTGCAAAAGTCCAACCCCACCAGCGAGTGCAAGTAAACAAACGGGGCCCTGGCACATTTGTAAGTTCAAAGTCGAAATGCTTTTCATGTGTGGTGCACTTATAGTAAAAGCAGTCGCCTACTTCTACCCACCATGATTATTATGCCCTTTACCACGTGTACTAGGGATAAGCAAAAAAAAAGTGTGAATTGAAGAAGAAGAAGTGTGAATTGGATTTGGTCTTATTACCTTGTGTTTATAATCTATATAATCCAAATTGTGCTTCATCTACCATGAGGTTGTTAAAGCCCACTCACCTGTCCATGTCCTCACCATGTTGACCACAGATGGGGAACATCTGCTGCGGGAACTTTTGGCCGACCCCATGTTTACCCAGCAGCCCAAGGTCCACCAGGGGGCCAATCACATGTTGCTCTTTCTCAAATACTGCCAGCTCTTCGGGATTCAGGACAAGGTGAGTGGACTCATTCCACCATGCTCAAAATGATCTGTTTTCTTAGAAAATTGACATAAAGGGGAGTGAAAATACACTCGTGGACAAAACTTTTGGAAAGGGAAAATCTTTGATGTTACCGGTTTGTTCACATTTAGTTATCTTGTGTGTCTTCAATAAAGGTCACTGTAATATCTTTCAGAGTTATTGTCTGAATCCCAATATATATGCTGAAAGGTACAACTGGACCTTTGGGAGAGGCCGCTGCTTATCATAAAACAGCTCAAGGAGCATGAACTTATGGAATTCGTGTAATATTTTCACAAGGGGATAAGAAACAACAACAACAACAAGGTACAACTTCCTTAAGTTTTGATAAAGCACAATTTGGATTATAGATTATAATAAAAGAAAACAAGACCTAATCCAAATAATTTATTGGTGTGTAACATTTCGGCAACAACATTGTCACCATCATCAGACAAAAGAATAAATGAGAAAACATGTTACAGCAAGTTCTTATATAGTCCTGTTATCAAGTGTTTAAACAAGATAACAGATAAGGAAAATAGTTTTTAAGTCAACTTGAAATATTCTTCTTAGAATTAAAAGTGGATTTTTTTTTTTTAAATATAATTAAAGGCATATCTGTAAATATCATTTATATTTCCCCTTTCTTCCATTCTATGTCTGATGATGGTGACAATGTTGTTGCCGAAACGTTACACACTAATAAATTATTTGGATTAGGTCTTGTTTTCTTTTATTCCTTAAGTTTTGTCCATGAGTGTAGTTCATAATCTTTTTTTTTAGGTTGTCACTGTTTCTTTTTTTTTTTTCAAAAGGTAGCCTGGCCAATAGAAGGAAGAGAGGAAGACCTCCAATGAGCTGGCTGGTTCAAGAAAGCTACTAGAAGGTCGCTAGATGAGCTGTGGGTGATAATCAGACTGACAGATCAAATTGGCTTTACCAATATTTTTTTTTTATCGCAGTAAGAGCAGTAGAAAAGTTTGGTTCATGTTTAAAAGAAACTTCTGTGCTTTAATGTTTTATTTTATTATATACTAGCGGACGTACCCGGCTTCGCCCGGGTTTTACCCGAGTAAAAGTTTGTCTAACGAATCTCTCGATAAAGTGAACATTTTTTTCCCGGTCCCTTGAAAAATACTCGATAAGTTGAATAAAATCAATATTAATTGGTTCCCTCGGTAATTGGAAGTTAAAGGAATAGTATCTTGCCTTGGAATTGTATCATTATTCTTGTATGGATGTACCCTGCTTCGCCCGGGTTTTACCCGAGTAAAGGTTTGTTTAACGAATCTCTCGATAAAGTGAACATTTTTTTCCCGGTCCCTTGAAAAATACTCGATAAGTTGAATAAAATCAATATTAATTGGTTCCCTCGGTAATTGGAAGTTAAAGGAATAGTATCTTGCCTTGGAATTGTATCATTATTCTTGTCTCAAATAAATTGCCGTGTCATCCTGAATTTTGTCTTTCCTAATTTTCTACATTACAAAATCATCGTATCATCATGATAATATTTAGAGCAGATTGTTGAATTATATAACAGATAAATTAGAATATTTATCTTGATTATTTTAAAGCGAAAAGTTATTTCAAAAATTTTATTTGCTAGAAACCTTCCCAGTACTATACTAAATAACTTCCCAAAGTTTCATGGCGTTCCGATGAGTGGTTTGGTCAGGCATAAAGGACAAACAAACAGACACACATACATTCATTTTTATATATATATAGATAGATGTGAAAAAATAATAGAAAAAAAAAAATGATGGGGCACTCTGCCATCTGAAAAGCACATGTGCTCCTGGTCAGAATATGCCTTTTTCATTTTTTTTTTTTAATTATATATAGATGGGGTGGTATTGGCCTATGATTAAATTGGAGAATATTTGCCCATAATGTCACCAAAGGTTGACTTGATGAATGCTAAACAACAACTATTGTTGTTGTTTCTTATCCCCTTGTGTAAAGATTACATGAATTCCATGAGTTCATCATCTTCATCGAGCATTTCATGGAATGGAGTGTAGGGGTGCAGCTTTCATTGATCATGGTACCATGATATAGGCCCATTTTATAAAAAAATAAATAAATAAACAACAACTTGTTGCCTTAAAACAAGGTAATAAGACCAAATCCAAATAAATAAAGTGTGTGACGTTTCGGTAACAGCATTATTACCATCTTCAGACAAAAGTACTGAATGAGAAATTTTAACCACAGCTGTTCAGTACTTTTGTCTGAAGATGGTAACAATGCTGCTACCGAAATGTCACACACTTTATTTATTTATTTGGATTTGGTCTTATTACCTTGTTTTATAATCTATAATCCAAATTGTGCCTTATCAACTTGTTGCCTTATTTTCCCACTAAAAAATTGACCACAAAGATATGTGATTTCTAAGATAGGTTTTCCTGTAGTGTCCTTACTCTCTTGAAGCTGTTTATTTCAAATTGACACCTTGGTGGATGTTCCAGATCAGCTTTGACCTCTCCATCTCCCACCATCCAGACTTCTACAACGGCATCCTCTTTGATGTCATCTGTAAAGGTAAGATCCTCAGTGTATTTCACTCATGGACAGACCTCAAGGAAGTGGAAAGTCTTTGATGTTGCCGGTTGTCTATATATATATTTTTTAGAGATACAGTAGAAACCATCATCAGACAAAAGAATAAATGATATAGAGATTTATTCTTTTGTCTCATGATGGTGACAATGTTGTTGCCGAAACGTCACACACTAATAAATTATTTGGATTAGGTCTTATTTTCTTTTATTATAATCTATAATCCAAATTGTGCTTTATCAGTGGAACCTCCCTTTAGATGACACCCCACTAGAGGACACCTCTCCACAAAGGACAGTTTTCATTTGCTGAATTACCATTTTCACAATTTAGCAACTCTCTGGTAAGAGGATACCTCTCCCTAAAGGAAACTTTAGCTCTGCAATTAGGTGTTGTCCTTTACAGGGAGGTTCTACTGTAGAGGCAATTTTGTTCATACTTGGTTATTTTGTGTCTTCAATAAAGGTCACTATGTATTAAATATATTTCAGAGATTTTGTGTCTCAATCCCGATATACATGCTAAAAGGTACAACTCTTCCTTAAGTTTTTTGTTCATGAGTGTAGTTATCCATATTAGTCACCAAACGTTAATGGACACTAACAACAATGGAACAAGTTACTGTTATAAAAGAGGCTGTTATAAACACAAAGTAATAAGACCAAATGTATATCAGACTATATAAATAAGACTAATTATAATGAAATTCTGACATTTATTTTACAAACTGCAATCTAAATTGTGGAGCCATATTATGAGTGAGTTGATATTATTTTTGTTTTAAACTTTTTTATCTCTGAACGTAAACACAAGGTAATAAGACCAAATCCAAATAAATAAATAGTGTGTGACGTTTCGGTAACAGCGTTGTTACCATCTTCAGACAAAAATACTGAAGCAAAGTACTGGTTTCAGTACTTTTGTCTGATGATGGTAGCAACACTATTACAGTAACGTCACACACTATTTATTTATTTGGAGATTTGGTCTTATTACCTTGTGTTTATAGTCTACTAGCCGAATGACCCGGGCAACGCCAGTGTTTTACCCGACTGTAGATGTTACAACGGTGATCCTTAGGTCGCTGGTTCAAATCCGGCTCGAGGGAGGCGCGCATTCGTGACAGAGGCCGATGAGGAAAGACAGTCGTGACTATATATATATGTAATATGATGATGCAATTGTTATTACACTATAATATTTGATGTATTACACTGTTGTAGAATCCTGTCGACTTAACCGTTCTGTGGCAATATCGTTGCGGAATTTCTTATTGTTCGATTTGAATGGTGAGGATTGGTTGAAGCGCAGCCGTTTGAGTGGAAGTTGCAGCATACAGTTAGGAATAATCAGGACACGTGATTGAGTTTGAAAATAAAGGCAACGGGTTGGAGGAAAGAAAGTTTGATAAGAGCTGAGCGATTTGACTTATTAATTAACTGATCACATGGCGGTGATTGTACTTAGCTGTGGGATGAGCAGAGGGGGAGAGGTCTAGAGCCGATGTCACCTCCTTGGGAGCCAAAGCGTAACTGACATTTCTTGCTTTTCGATTTAACACCAAGCTTCAGTTTCTCTCTGATTGGTTGAGATATGATCACATGGTGTTTTCCTATTGGTTGACCTACTTAGTGGTTCCTCCCTAATTGGCCGGCGGCTCTCCTTGATGAAAGATGGCCTGCCTGGTATATCCGATTTCGTCAGGAAGTATTGGGTATCTTGACGCTTATAGCTTCGACGGATATTAGATACGTCCTGTTTTTGCCGGAAGTATTGAGTGCATCTTGGCTAAAATAACTTCTGCGGTCACTAGAGACGTCCGGTCTCTGCCCCTGCAATGTTGACACAGGGGTGCCAAAATAGTCGTGCCAGCTTTAGTCTTACTTCCTATATCTTTTGTTACTTTCTTTCCTCCAGTTACCTTGTTCTTTATTAAGTCTTTGAAAATCATACATGATATATACATAGTGGGTCGGGGTTGCATTTAATTATATACAAATTATGACAGATGCGCCCCCTACATGTGAAGAATTCAAGAAGGGGTTAGCCTGAGAGAATTCTGTAAAGTGAAAAATAATTTTGGGGGAAAATTAGTTGTGGGTATGGAGGGGCTATATACAAACATTGCTGGTAATATAAAAGTAAAATAGAATGGTGTTGATGATATAGGTTGAGTATAATTAATAGAAATCAAAAATTTTTAATTGTAAGAAATCAAGGAATGTTATGGTACATAGTGGATTAAAAGAAAAGAAAATGCGCCTAAACGAATTCTACTCGAGTTAAGAAATGAATTCGAGGGGGTTCTATTTAGGCTTTGAAATCAAAATAAAAATAATATAAAAATAGTTGAATGAAATCAAAATTGAATGTGTTTGGTTGAATGGTGAGAAAAAAAAAAAGAAAAATGCCTAACCATATTCTAGCTCGAAATTGGGAATGAAATCGAAGGAATTCTATTAGGTCTTTTGAGAAATCAAAAATAAAAAAAATAAAAAGTTGGAAGAAATCAAAGTGAATGCTTGGTGCGTGGTGAGAAAAAAAGGAAAAATGCCTAATTATTTTTTTGCTTGAATTTTGGAAAGGAATTCGAGGAAATTTCATAAGGTCTTTTGAGAAATCAAAGTAAAATAAAAATAAAAAGTTGGAAGAAATCAAAGTGAATGCTTGGTGCGTGGTGAGAAAAAAAAAGGAAAAATGCCTAATTACTTTTTTGCTTGAATTTTGGAAAGGAATTCGAGGAAATTTCATAAGGTCTTTTGAGAAATCAAAGTAAAATAAAAATAAAAAGTTGGAAGAAATCAAAGTGAATGCTTGGTGCGTGGTGAGAAAAAAAAGGAAAAATGCCTAATTATATTCTAGCTCGGAATTGGGAATGGAGACCGAGGGAATTCTATTAGGTCTTTTGAGAAATCAAAAATAAAAATAAAATAAAAGTTTTTTGAGCGAAATCAAAGTAGAGTGCTTGGAAAAAAGAAAAATGAAAAATAAAAAGATTTCAACAACAAAGGGTGATTTAATGTTTTTAGTTTAATCGAAAGTCAGTGAGTTTTCGTTGATAATTGAGTTGTGGCAATATAAGTCAAGTGGTAAATAGAATGATAATTGATAAATGAAAATGATAATATAAACTAATTGGTAAATAAAATGATAGTTAATGATTAAAATTGATAATAAGTTGAATAAATTGCTAAATTGATTAAATATTTAAATTTTAATTGAGAGAAAATAATGGAAATGATTGATATGAAAAATAAGGTGTATGGGTTTGAACCCTATGGTATCTACATGCCCTGATCTACATGTATTGGTTGCTCCATTTTGCCCTATAAATGTTTTACTTGCTCAATTATGCCCTATAAATTTTTTGTCTCGTCTGTAGCGACACTTAGGTGAAAAACGTGATTCTAGCCCTCAAGTGCGTTTATGCTGTGTGTACAGGAGACATGGAAATCTATATAACCTTTATGTGTAATTTTTTGTCTTTGTGTGTGTGTTGTGAAAAATGTTAGAAGTCGGTTGTGTAAGAGATGTGTGAGCTAGTTCTAGGTGTTGTTTCGTGGATGTGTAATTGGTTGGTAAAAATCGATATGTAGACTCGAACTGGAATCAAAACCGGTGGCATAGTGAGGTTCCCAGTCGACCTCAATAGGGGATCTTCTCATTGTAATTAGAGATACGGAAGTGGGGTGTGTCGGGCAAACGAGAGGGAATGAAATTGGAGATCGGACGAAGGCGTTCCGCTTTGTTTACAGAGGCCGAATTTAACCTCCGCGGACTATACTTCCTGTCGTGGTGTTTCAAATCTCATTTCCTGCCGTCTATTTATTTTTGGTGCGGCTCAGATCTTGTTTTTGGAGCGTGATTTCTCCGACACTAGTTGGTTACCTTTCAGTTACTGCTATCTTTTCGGAGTTTATTTAGATTTTCTGCGAAGATGGTTCCTAAAATTATGAGAAGTTTTATAAATACTTGTCCACAATGAAGAATTGCTTGTCCACAATGAAGAATTGCTTGTCCACAATGAAAAACTGTTTGTCCAAAATTAAAAAATGCTTGTCCTAAATTAAAAACTACCTCTTGTAGTTCGAAGATTTTCTGATCGGGCATAGCATAGATAAACAAGTATTTAATGAACAAAATTGGGATACAGTTGTATGGCAGAAGTAACAAACAAAGGATAAGAATCAGATGAAATATAGGATATTGCCCCATGTTCGTCCACATTTTTGTAACTGGCGACTCTGAAATATTCGCTTGAACCTTATGAATTGTAGAGTTTGAATGATTGGTAGGTTCGCAGTTCTCCTGTTTGATATCTTTAGGGAGTGGTGTGATAGGATTGAGCTGGTTGTCAGGTTTGCAGTTTTTAACGTCGGGGAAGAGTGATGTAAATCGTCTTGTTGCAAAAATGGCAGGGTCTAAATGCCTGAAAGGTTCGCTGCTGGTGGGTTTGAACCTTAATGACTCTGTTGGGAATAATTCGGGTGTTAAATGTTTGAAAGGGAACGTGTAATTGGGGTTGTGCTTTATATGATAGGTGTTAACGGCGGGTGGTGATATATAATGGATTTTTTCTGTATACAGTTTAAGTTTGTTGACGTGGATTGTGTCAGTGTCTCTTTGAAGTGGTTGATTTGGTCGATCTATGCGGACCACATTTGGTGAAATAATTTCTAATATTGTGTGAGGTCCTGTGAAATATGGCGCAAGTTTCCCTGTATTTGGGTGGTGATATGATTTTACTAATACTAGATCACCTACTTCGAAATGTGGTTGCTTGTGTCGTTGGTCATAAGTGTTTTTGTCTTGTAAATGTTTGTTTTGTGTGCGTGTGTGATATGTTTGGTGTACGAAATTTTGTTTTGTTTGTGGGTTTTACTTGTTTGACGATGTCTTGTGTCATGTGTTATGGTCTGCCAATACATTGTGAAGAGATAAGTTGGTGTAAGTTCGACGTTATTTGTATTTTGAAAAGTCGGATGTTGTATCCATTTATTAAATCGAATGGTCGTCGTGACTTTAGAAAAAAAAACTATTCAGTGATATTAGAGTGGAATTGAGTGAAAATGAGGCTTACGACGTGAACACGCTTTGAGTGGAGATGTGTCACAGGTGTGGTGAAAAGGCGTCTGTGGCCTGAAATGAAAAGTTTTGTGGGGTGACCTGTGACACGAATCGAAAAAAAAAATTTGTGAATGAAAAGGTGTCACGCGAAATCCTTGTTTGTTCAAAACCTAACCTGTTCTCACTATGAACAACAAATTTATTAAAGTCATATATCGAAATTTCTATTGTTAGTGTATATGGCATCTTTTAAGGTGAACAATTTTTTATTGTTTTGTGTAGACGAGATGATTGTTACTAACGACGGTGCATGCGTTTGTTGGTCGTTGTTGCCTTTTGGCGCGAGTGTCGCGCTTGTTGGGCGGGTTGTGCGTGTTTGTTAGCGTGAAAACCGTCCTTTGGATGGATGTTGTCGGTGTATTGTTGTCGCGAATGTCGTGATTGTTGTTAAATACGTTTGTGGGATTGTTGTGAGGTACATTTTTATGGCTTGGCGTCGTATGGTCATGCATGGATTTTGTGTGGTAAGTGTGTGGGCTGTACTGACACGTTTTTTTTGGGCATGGTGAGGGTTGAAGCCTTTGTGGCTTGTATTTGAGGGCATATAGTATTGATAATTGGGTTGAGTGATAAACATGGTAGTGGGGTCAATGAATGCAGGTAAGGGTTGTCCTGTGTGACAAATTTGATTGCAGTGCAAGTCCTTTCGGACAGGTTTGGTCTAGCCCGTGCGTGCATTCATTGAGTACAAAGGTTAGATATGGTTAAAGGGGTAGGTAGGTTAGATAGGAGTTCAAAGTCAATTCCTTGACGGCATAGGGTGGGTGCCTACCTCAGTTCAACAGGTCTCCTTTGGGACGCCTTGGTTTGGAGTGGTTGGCTTGGCTCGGGACTGCTCGCACCGTCCGCGAAATTGAAGTGAAGTCCGGTACTGGAAGATCATTTTGGGATCGTTTGGCTGTCCCGGGTCGCGGGGGTTGGTTTCGGGGACTGTGTACGGCATGGCGGTGGATGACTCCTCGGTGGTCGGTGTCCGGTCTTGGTGACACTCGCCTGGGGTTGGTGGGGGTTGTGTCCGTCGTCCTCCCCGGGGAATGGCGCTCCGGAATTCCGTCTCACTTTGTGGGGCGTTGACACGTCGGATGGCCACGGTCATCTGCCATATGATGGCCGCTAGAAGGCGCCTGGTCGCCTCTCTTCTTGTCCGCTTCTTTTCCGCTGGTTTTGTCATTGTCGTTTGATTTGCTGGTGTCTGGGCTAATTTCCATCTTGATCCTGATTAAACTCCATAATCTTTATCCTGTCGACTCTGTGTAATATGATGATGCAATTGTTATTACACTATAATATTTGATGTATTACACTGTTGTAGAATCCTGTCGACTTAACCGTTCTGTGGCAATATCGTTGCGGAATTTCTTATTGTTCGATTTGAATGGTGAGGATTGGTTGAAGCGCAGCCGTTTGAGTGGAAGTTGCAGCATACAGTTAGGAATAATCAGGACACGTGATTGAGTTTGAAAATAAAGGCAACGGGTTGGAGGAAAGAAAGTTTGATAAGAGCTGAGCGATTTGACTTATTAATTAACTGATCACATGGCGGTGATTGTACTTAGCTGTGGGATGAGCAGAGGGGGAGAGGTCTAGAGCCGATGTCACCTCCTTGGGAGCCAAAGCGTAACTGACATTTCTTGCTTTTCGATTTAACACCAAGCTTCAGTTTCTCTCTGATTGGTTGAGATATGATCACATGGTGTTTTCCTATTGGTTGACCTACTTAGTGGTTCCTCCCTAATTGGCCGGCGGCTCTCCTTGATGAAAGATGGCCTGCCTGGTATATCCGATTTCGTCAGGAAGTATTGGGTATCTTGACGCTTATAGCTTCGACGGATATTAGATACGTCCTGTTTTTGCCGGAAGTATTGAGTGCATCTTGGCTAAAATAACTTCTGCGGTCACTAGAGACGTCCGGTCTCTGCCCCTGCAATGTTGACACAGGGGTGCCAAAATAGTCGTGCCAGCTTTAGTCTTACTTCCTATATCTTTTGTTACTTTCTTTCCTCCAGTTACCTTGTTCTTTATTAAGTCTTTGAAAATCATACATGATATATACATAGTGGGTCGGGGTTGCATTTAATTATATACAAATTATGACATATATGAGTACATTTTGTGTAGAAATAGGATTAGTTGACTTTATAAGGTAAACTTATTCATACAGTTTGTATCCCTCGATAGCTCAGTTGGCAGAGCGGAGGACTGTAGATGTTACAGCGGTGATCCTTAGGTCGCTGGTTCAAATCCGGCTCGAGGGAGTTTTTATTTTTTTATTTTTATTGGCTGCCGGCGAGCACGTGACCTCCCTGTGCGCGCGCATCTGTGACAGAGGCCGATGAGGAAAGACGGTCGTGACTATATATAGTCTATAATCCAAATTGTGCTTTATTATCTCTGAGTGTGTTTGTTGTATAATGTATGATGGTGGGGCAGGTAACTTGAGGGTGGCGGACGGAGGTTGGTACAACGGCTTACTGGACCATCTCAAGGGGAAGGACATTCCCTGTGTCGGGGTGTCTCTGGACATTGACAGTCTCTTCTCCCTGGTGGGTAGTTCTGTTGGGTTCTGTCTGTCTATTGTGTAACTACACACACAAAAATACATAATCATGGAATCCAAATACAGTAGAACCTCTTTCCCTGAACATTGACAGTTTCTTCTCCCTGGTGGGTAGTTCTGTTGGGACATGTCTGTCTATTATTTAACTACACACACAAAAAGACACATTTGTAAGTGCAAAGTCAAACTGCTTTTCACATGTGTAGACATGTAGTGCACTTACAGTAAAAGCAGTCGCCTACTTCCACCCACCATGATTATCATGACCTGTACCACATGTACTAGGGATAAGCAAAAAAAGATGCAATTTCCTACTTTTATTGCAATAATGACAATAGAAGTATGTTTTATGTGTTAAAGAAATATTCTTGTCAAAATGTTTTCATTTCCTTTATTTAGATGCAGAGTTATTGCTTTAGATTAATTACCCATTTAAAAAGATCTCTGTTAAAATTTTACACAAATAAATTTACTGGCAATGCATTTCTTTTAAATATCATCAAATATTATCTCTACAGACCTTACTGCAATGATATGAGTTATTGAATGAGAGGGTTTGGCTCATCAGTAGTGAACCCTCTCAGCGGTTTCGCCAAATTAATCTCTAGACCGCTCTACTATTGTATTGGATTGGTTTGGAGTATACCCTGTATTTTCTATGGAAGGCAGCTTAGGGGTGTTTAGTGAACTATGGACATAAGCTTATATATATCTGTGCTGTTTTTTTTTCCAATTTTTAAATTGTATGTATGTGTAACAAATTCTCCATATCTTCTGTTTCCAGAAGTCCAATGAAGTCCCTGTTGTGGAATCCATCCCGGAACAATCCATCATTGTACAGAATCTGGATTCTCTGCAGGTAATGGCTTTGCTCTTGCTTGTTTGTTTTAACATTTAACCTAAGGTAATAAGACCACAAATCCAAATAAATAAATAGTGCTTGGTGTTTTGGTAACAATGTTGTTACCGAAATGTCACACGCTATTCATTTATTTGGATTTGTGGTCTTATTACCTTGTGTTTCTAATCTATAATCCAAATTATACCTTATCATCTACTCTAACCTTTTACCGGGAGAATGTTTCTAACACTAGTTGTTGTCCTTTACAGGGAGGTAGTTCTACTGTATTTAGCAACTCTCCAGTAAGTGGACATCTCTCTGTAAAGGACACTTTGACTCTGTAACTAGGTGTTGTCCTTTACAAGGCGGTAGTTCTACTGTATTTAGCAGCTCTTCAGTAAGAGGACACCTCTCTCTAAAGGACACTTTGACTCTGTAACTAGGTGTTGTCCTTTACAGAGAGGTAGTTCTACTGTATTTAGCAACTCTCCAGTAAGAGGACATCTCTCCCTAAAGGACACTTTGGCTCTGTAACTAGGTGTTGTCCTTTACAGAGAGGTAGTTCTACTGTATTTAGCAACTCTCCAGTAAGAGGGCATCTCTCCATAAAGGACACTTTGGCTCTGTAACTAGGTGTTGTCCTTTACAAGGCGGTAGTTCTACTGTATTTAGCAACTCTCCAGTAAGAGGACATCTCTCCCTAAAGGACACTTTGACTCTGTAACTAGGTGTTGTCCTTTACAGAGAGGTAGTTCTACTGTATTTAGCAACTCTCCAGTAAGAGGGCATCTCTCCATAAAGGACACTTTGGCTCTGTAACTAGGTGTTGTCCTTTACAAGGCGGTAGTTCTACTGTATTTAGCAACTCTCCAGTAAGAGGACACCTCTCCCTAAAGGACACTTTGGCTCTGTAACTAGGTGTTGTCCTTTACAGAGAGGTAGTTCTACTGTATTTAGCAACTCTCCAGTAAGAGGGCATCTCTCCATAAAGGACACTTTGGCTCTGTAACTAGGTGTTGTCCTTTACAGGGAGGTAGTTCTACTGTTGTATTTTTCTTGCCTCTCTTTGTTTAATCTCTATTTTTGTCCGTTTGGTTCCAGGTTGTTGATGCTGATGTCATAGAGTCTGAGGAGGAAGACAAGGTGTATGCGAAAACACCCAGAGTAAGTGCATGTTGTTGTTGTTGTTTCTTATCCCCTTGTGTAAAGATTACACATATTCCATGAGTTCATGCTCCTCGAGCTGTTTTATGATGAACAGCGGCCTCTCCCAAAGGTCCTGGAGTAAGTGCATAATTACCTTAGTACACATGGTACTGGCCATGATAATCATGGTGGGTCGAAGTAGGCGACTGCTTTTACTGTAAGTGCACCACATGTCTACACAGGTGAAAAGCAGTTCGTCTTTGCACTTACAAATATGCCAGACCCCAGTTTGGTTGCTTGCACTTGCTGGTAGGGTTGGACTTTTTCAAGAATCGGGGGCCATTAGAGCATTTTTTTTTTTAATCAGAAAAAAGTGCCCAATGCAGGAATCAAACCTGGATGGTAGCGATCGAAAACCAATGGTTTAGACCATCCTTCCATCGATCTCCTTAGGCTCATTAGTAGTCATCAGTGGTGTTTATGAATCTGTTCTCACTCCGGTGTGTTCCACCAGGGCATGAAGGACTACGGACCAGAGAAGTTGGTGATCCGCAACAAAGTCCTGGAGACCGTGAAGGATTGTTTTATGAGACACGGAGCTGTGGCCCTCGACTGCCCCGTGGTTGAACCCAAGGTAGGTGTTGGGGCCTACGTCCTAGACACACAGTACCTGTGACATTACTTCTCCCAAGTACACTTGTATCGGTGGCTATGATTGTTGTTAAAGTAGAACAGCCTCCACAAAGGACAGTTTTCATCGCCACTACAGTAGAACATACTCCATGAGAGGACACTACCGCTAGAGGACACCTCTCTACACAGGACAGTTTTCATCACCACTGCAGTAGAACATCCTCTATGAGTGGAAACTTATGCTAGAAGTCTCCTCTCTACAATGGAGAGTTTTCAGTGCCCCAAATTTACACTTTTTACTAATTGGCAACTCTCTGGTAAGAGGACCCTTTCTTCATAAATTACACTTTGGCTCTACAACAAGGTGTTGTCTTTTAGATAGAAGTCCTACTGTACTTTCTCTCTCTCTCTCTCTCTCTGCTTTCTGGCTAAGATCAAAGTATAGTATCTCTCTCTGTCTTGATAAAAATGATATAAACATGACCTACTGTAAAGTTTAATAATATAGATGAATTTATTTGGAGCTTTCGTGACTTGTCCTTTCTCAACCTGTAATCAGAATAAATTAATGATACAGTGGAGAATGAGAGAACTAACCTATCCCACCCAGACACATTTCAAAGTTTATAACTTATAATTGCATCAATGATAAGGCACAATTTGATATATAAATTAGAAATAAAAATTCCTGATGCAATTATAAATAAAAGGTAATATGACCAAATCCAAATAAATAAATAATGTGTGACATTTCGGTAACAGCGTTGTTACCATCATCATACAAAAGACTGAATGAGATGATGATAACAACGCTGTTACCAAAACCATCACACACTATTTATTTTTTTTGGATTTGGTCTTATTACCTTGTGTTTATAATCTATAATCCATATTATGTGCCTTATCATAAAAAAATTAAACATCTATATCTCAAATATGTATAATAATAGAACCTCCCTGTAAAGGACAACACCTAATTGCAGAGCTTTAAGGAGAGGTGTCCTCTTACCGGAGAGTTACTAAATAAATAGTAATTTTGACAATAGTAATTTTGGCAATGAAAACTGTCCTTTATAGAGAGGTGTCCTATAGCATGAGTGTCCTCTCATGGAGGTTCCACTGAATATATATATTTTCCTTTCAACTTAAACAATGAATTTTACACACGATGATTAAAATGACACAATGACCACCGATAACACAAGATTATGTGACTGTGCAGATGTCCAACAGCCAGTATGGGGAGGACTCCCACCTTGTGTACCACCTGGAGACAGAAGACAACTTATCCCTGCGCTATGATCTCACTGTGCCACTTGCGCGGTACCTAGCCCACTCACAGCCTGAGTTACCTTTCATCCGCTACCATATCGGGCGAGTGTACAGACGAGACAAGCCGTACATCACCCGGGGCCGTCTGCGTGAGTTCTACCAGTGTGTGAGTACTGCGCAGAGCATCTATACACCTGACTCTTCTTGCCATGGGGAAATCATTCTGGCAGAATTTAGATCTTCATCTGCAGACTGATTTACTGTTGTTGACTTAATCTGGCTGTCATCATCTTTTCATCTCTAGAATTATGGCAAGGCACACAATTTGAATTATAGATTATAAACACAAGGTAATAAGACCAAATAAATAAATAGTGTGTGTCGTATTGGTAACAGTGTTGTTACCGAAATGTCACACACTATTTATTTATATAGATTTGGTGTCTTATTACCTTGTGTTTATAATCTAAACTCCAAAGTGTGTGCCTTGTCAGAATCAGCTTCATCTTTTAAATTCTAAAACCTGTGAAAGAAGGGCTCCATCTCTTTCAAATTGCCACTGAGGGCTCAGATCTGCCGTGACAATATTTAGTGTTAGCAGACAGGAAGGCCACTGAGCTGTCCAATGGGATAAGATGACAATCTCCTGGGATAGGAGGTGACTGGCTCCAGACAAGTTTGGATGAAATGCCATAAACAATCAGATCTATAGCTCTGTTTCTCTCCCTATCACCATAATCTTTTTGGAATTTTATTTGGTTCTGGTGGGGTGGTACATAACCCAAATACATGTAGTACAGCAGCCATGATAATCATGGTGGGTAGTTAGCAATTGCTTTTGATGTAAGTACCCCACTTGTCTATATATGGTACTGGCCATGATAATCATGGTGGGTAGTTAGCGATCACTTTTACTGTAAGTATACTACATGTCTACACATGGTACAGGCAACCATGATAATCATGGTGGGTAGCTAATGACTGTTTTTACTGTGAGTGAACCACATGTCTACACATGGTACAGGCCATGATAATCATGGCAGATAGCTAGTGTTAAGGTATAAGAGGTCAAATTAAAGAAACCTCCTTTAACATATAAAAACTTTTACCCAAAGTCTTGATATTGTTTGGGCTGCCTCGGGTGATCAAGCAAGAAAGAAAATAAGGAAGACAAAACCAGCGGCTACACCTGTAAAGCTCTTCTGCTCTAATAAAAAACTCTTTATTTAAACAACACGGCTAAGTTATATACATTCAAAAGGAAATTTACATAATAATTTATACATTCAATAGAAATCTACATTCCTAGTCATACATTCAAAAAGATATTTACATACTATATGTCATGACTTTTAACATACCCCCACCTTTCTTTTTTGTAAAACAAGAAAGAAAAAATCCGTTCCACCGTGATGGAGGGATCCTGGTAGGTGGGACACCGTTGCAGGGAGTCCAGGCTCTTATCCATGAAAACCATCTTCTCCTCGGCACACTGCGGCACCCTCTCCATACACACCACCGGAGATTGCCCCATATGCGTCCATCTTCTTCTTCCAAAGAAATCGGAGGTAGTCCCAATCATTTTCCTTGATGGCCATCACCTGGAAATATCTCCTCATGTCGGCCAAAACTCCGAACTTATTTTCCCGAAGTTTTATCCCTATTTCCGGGATTCTTCTCAGCAGAATGGGTCCCCTCCTTAAATATCGTTTCAAGGAAAGTCCATTATATCCCCGACAGGAAGCGTCGTCAAATACTGGCCGTATAAGCGTCGTTTTGGACCCACTCTTAAACAAAAAGTGACGGGGCAAATAGTGTCCTTTTACCTCAGGTGGATCTTCATTAACTCCTTCGATGAACCCCTCATTCAACCAATCCTTTGGATCAATAATTTTTTCTCCCACCTTTGAATCAGTACCCTGTTCTGCATCTAGCTTTTCTTCCACCTTTGAATCAGTACCCTGTTCTACATCTAGCTTTTCTTCCACCTTTGAATCAGTACCCTGTTCTACATCTAGCTTTTCTTCCACCTTTGAATCAGTACCCTGTTCTGCATCTAGCTTTTCTTCCACCTTTGAATCAGTACCCTGTTCTGCATCTAGCTTTTCTTCCACCTTTGAATCAGTACCCTGTTCTGCATCTAGATTTTCTTCCACCTTTGAATCAGTACCCTGTTCTGCATCTAGCTTTTCTTCCACCTTTGAATCAGTACCCTGTTCTACATCTAGCTTTTCTTCCACCTTTGAATCAGTACCCTGTTCTACATCTAGCTTTTCTTCCACCTTTGAATCAGTACCCTCAGCTACTGCTTTAGAATTGTTCACCGATTCATAACCTTTAATTGCTGTTCCAGAATCCTTTACTCCATTACCCTTGGTTTCAGCTTCCGAATCCCCTATTCTATCGCCTTTGGACTCAGCTTCAGAATCTTCCTTATTCTTTAAATTCGCATCTTCACATTTTTCACTAGCAATTTCTTCTTGCTCCAACTCTTCCTTATTAAAGTCCATTTCTAATATATATTCATCACTTGAGACTTTGTCTCCCTTTATATTTGCTTCTTCCCTATCCCTATCCTGCTCACGCATTACGCGAATTCTAGCCTCTAAATAAAATCTTTCCATTATATAGGTTTCACACTCCTCAAACTCCCTATCTATCTCATCATCGCTAATAGCCTCTTGGGCCAATAAAATTCCCTGGCACTGTTCATTCAATACCACCAGCTCCAAATGGAGAGATTCCAACCTATCATACCTCGCATATATGCCACTCCTATCAATGGAAGGATCCCTCAACTCTGCATTCAAACCATTGACCTGCTCAGCAAATCTACCTCTGGCAGCCTCTCTTATTTTGCTCAACTCCTCCATTTCACCTTGTAGGTATCCTTTCACCTTGTAAGTATCCTTTCACCTTGTAGTTATCTTTTCACCTTGTAGGTATCCTTTCACCTTGTAGGTATCCTTTCACCTTGTAGGTATCCTTTCACCTTGTAGGGATCCTTTTCACTTTGTAGGTAGCCTTTCACCTTGTAGGTATCCTTTCACCTTGTAGTTATCCTTTCACCTTGTAGGTATCCTTTCACCTTGTAAGTATCCTTTCACCTTGTAGGTATCCTTTCACCTTGTAGGTAGCCTTTCACCTTGTAGGTATCCTTTCACCTTGTAGGTATCCTTTCACCTTGTAGGGATCCTTTTCACTTTGTAGGTAGCCTTTCACCTTGTAGGTATATCCTTTCACCTTGTAGTTATCCTTTCACCTTGTAGGTATCCTTTCACCTTGTAAGTATCCTTTCACCTTGTAGGTATCCTTTCACCTTGTAGGTAGCCTTACACCTTGTAGGTATCCTTTCACCTTGTAGTTATCCTTTCACCTTGTAGGTATCCTTTCACCTTGTAGGTAGCCTTTAGCCTTGTCCCCCTAGATTTATCTTAGCTTCCTTGAGTTCTTTAGATTTTCCTTTAACCTCTTAGAATTCTTTAACCTTATCTTGAGCTTCTTCAACTTCTTTATCCTTACTTGAGCTTCCTCAACTTCTTTATCCTTACTTGAGCTTCACTTTTCCCTTGAGCTCCCCTAAACCTTTAACAAAGGGCTTTTTTTGAGCTCCTTTAAACCTTGAGCTTCACTTTTCCCTTGAGCTCCCTTTAACCTTTAACAAAGGGCTTTTTGAGCTCCTTTAAACCTTGAGCTTCACTTTTCCCTTGAGCTCCTTTTAACCTTTAACAAAGGGCTTTTTGAGCTCCTTTAAACCTTTAACAAAGGGCTTTTTGAGCTCCTTTAAACCTTGAGCTTCACTTTTCCCTTGAGCTCCTTTTAACCTTTAACAAAGGGCTTTTTGAGCTCCTTTTAACCTTTAACAAAGGGCTTTTTGAGCTCCTTTAAACCTTGAGCTTCACTTTTCCTTTGAGCTCCCTTTAACCTTTAACAAAGGGCTTTTTTTGAGCTCCTTTAAAACTTGAGCTTCACTTTTCCCTTGAGCTCCCTTTAACCTTTAACAAAGGGCTTTTTGAGCTCCTTTAAACCTTGAGCTTCACTTTTCCTTTGAGCTCCCTTTAACCTTTAACAAAGGGCTTTTTGAGCTCCTTTAAACCTTGGGCTTCTTGGTTCCAATGAACCTCCTTAGATCCGCAGATTCTCACTCTCCCACTGCCACTCGGCAGGCTCTCCTACTTCCTCTGCTACTCGGCAGGCTCTCCTACTTCCTCTGCTACTCGGCAGGCTCTACTACTTCCTCTGCTACTCGGCAGGCTCTCCTACTTCCTCTGCTACTCGGCAGGCTCTCCTACTTCCTCTGCTACTCGGCAGGCTCTACTACTTCCTCTGCTACTCGGCAGGCTCTCCTACTTCCTCTGCTACTCGGCAGGCTCTACTACTTCCTCTGCTACTCGGCAGGCTCCAATACTTCCTCTGCTACTCGGCAGGCTCCAATACTTCCTCTGCTACTCGGCAGGCTAATACTTCCTCTGCTACTCGGCAGGCTCTAATACTTCCTCTGCTACTCGGCAGGCTAATACTTCCTCTGCTACTCGGCAGGCTAATACTTCCTCTGCTACTCGGCAGGCTAATACTTCCTCTGCTACTCGGCAGGCTAATACTTCCTCTGCTACTCGGCAGGCTAATACTTCCTCTGCTACTCGGCAGGCTAATACTTCCTCTGCTACTCGGCAGGCTAATACTTCCTCTGCTACTCGGCAGGCCAATACTTCCTCTGCTACTCGGCAGGCTAATACTTCCTCTGCTACTTGGCAGGCTCCAATACTTCCTCTGCTTGACCAGCCCACGCAGCCCACCCGGGGACGCCACAAATGTTAAGGTATAAGAGGTCAAATTAAAGAAACCTCCTTTAACATATAAAAACTTTTACCCAAAGTCTTGATATTGTTTGGGCTGCCTCGGGTGATCAAGCAAGAAAGAAAATAAGGAAGACAAGACCAGCGGCTACACCTGCAAAGCTCTTCTGCTCTACTAAAAAACTCTTTATTTAAACAACACGGCTAGGTTATATACATTCAAAAGGAAATTTATACATTCAATAGAAATCTACATTCCTAGTCATACTTTCAAAAAGATATTTACATACACTATATGTCATGACTTTTAACAGCTAGTGATTGATATTGATGTAAGTACACCACATTTCTATACATGTAGAAAGCA